>JAIPRM010011619.1:0-12748 GCA_025469315.1 Stegophylla sp. TES_Ste_2020
AAACATATTATATTATGTGAGTAAGTTTATGTTACATTTTTAGCTAATAATATCAAGATTGAAGAATTATATTAGATAAAACCTAACAAAACATAAATTTATTCCAAAATACTGTAATTATCTAAAAATATATAGTCAGATTTTGATGAATATTTGTGAAAATTTTAAATTTTTAGTTCAAAATTTTTCGAAGTTACGATTGATTTTATGAAAATCTTATTTACAGCATAGTTTGCTGATTTTACTCAATTTTTCAATAGGTTCTCCTCGTTTTTAAAAAATTATTGAGAATTTTGAATAATGACCTCTCTAAGTACCACTTGGGTGTGATTTCTGATCTACGCGGTTATTATGTGGTTTAGTTTTTTACTATAATATTTTGGAGGGGGTCCGGACCCCATGAACCCCTCTCTTGGCTACGTGCCTGCTTGTGGGCCACAGCTTTAATAAAATGAATAGACTTATTTCACTCTATTGGTGTGTAGAAACCAGCTAACAGATGTATTATAGGAGCAAATATAAAACATCTCAATATTTCATTTTCACAGTCAAGAAACGTACACTTTGCATTCTTTTTAGTCATAAATTAAAAATATAGCTCTGCGCTCAATTTGGCAAATATGAGTCCTAAAATATTTCACATTCAAAATTAAACCAACAGTACATTTATGAATCCGGATTTTATTAGAAATATTGTCATTATTATTTGTCCATACATATTATATGTATATTTTTCCATATTTTATTTGTCCATATAATATGTATGTATATTTTTGTAATTATATACCTGCATTATATTACGTATAATACTCGTAGTTTAAAATGCAAACATTAAAAAATATTATGTCTGTGAAAGTTTTACCTGCAAGTTTTCATCGAAATATTAATAAAATACATGTTGTGCGCGCGATATGTGCGTGTACAGTAATGTATAAATTTAAAATTATATATATATATATATATACACGAGTATGTTATATTTTATGTATTATGATTAAAGGTAATGGCGCGACGCACGACATTTCACGAAAAACAATAGACCTTGTACCTCTATACTTTTTAGTTTTTTTTACGCATCACCGAATCCAAAAAGTTTTTGACTCTGTGACGACGGCTACCTATTTTTGGTTTTGTTCTTGAAATCCGACTCGCGTAATATAATAATATCATAATATACATATTTATTTTTTCATCAAACACGCGGACGAATGAGAATAATACTTTTCATCGCTTTCCCAAACGAATAGTTTTTATTTCAAAACATTGTAGTATAAGGTAAAATTGTAATGTTTCATTGATGTGTGTATACGCATAATAAGCAGTGCCTATTTTTTGTCACTTTTCGTATTACACTCTTTTTTGTGTAATGATGACTAGAAAGCTTTGTCGAGGGGAGTGCGAAATTATTGTTATTATTATTTTTTGAACTATTTATCAATCATTCTAAACATTTTTATCAAATCCATTTATATTATTATTATTCATTTTTTTTAAATGTTGGTGTTTGAAGTCAAAGGTTCAGAGTTAAATACCAAATTTAAATCATAGTTATATTTAGAATATAAGCTATACACACACATGTAGTTTTATAGGTACTCTATCAAAAAAATATTTAAAAAAATTGTAATTTTTAATTAAAGCAATACAAAGTTCGTCATAAATTATTAATCATGCGACACGCATACTTTATAATTTCGTATTACACGCATTGGACTTTGTATTAAGCACAGTGTGGCGTATTACACACAATAGGCCCTGGTAATAAAACGTAAAAAGCTAGTCTTTCAAAACTCCGTCATTTGCCTGCGCGTCGGCTGTTTGAAAAATGATTTAACAAGACAATTTTGAGCTTAATAGAACCGTCCAAAATACAAGTACCAGGTGTTTGACGTTTGTCACTTCACATTTCGGGCACAGTGTAGGTAAAATGGCAAGAGAGCGTGAGTGTGTTGGATAGGTTACGTGATGTTTGCATTTGCTATTTTGTTCGGATAGGATTTACGGAGACCGAGTGGCGGACACTTGTTTCAAAAGCTTTTAAAGAATAACTCGAGTAACGATCCATAAACGTGAAAAACAACGTATGAGTATGATAAGACGTGCATATTGCGCGTTCCGGTAATACAATACTAAAAACTGCGAATTTTATAAAATAAAATATTTTACAAACATTACATTTTCCAAAGTCGTATACTTTACACATTATTCGGATATTATACTTCAAGTTTCTATGAAAAATACTTTTGGAATTATAATTAAATCTGTTATTTTTGTAATAATTTATTTGAGCCGTGATTCAAAAATTTATTTAATAAAAAAATATTTCATTCAGTTAATTTTCATGAAATTATAAAGATAAGTATATATATATATATTATAAATATGGAAACAGGTAGTGAATGTATAAGAAAAAAAATTTATTACCTTATACAAAAGGTTTTGATCGGGAAAATTGTTTTTTACGATATTATTATTATTTTACGTGATAATACATATAAGTTTTGTCAAAATCATAACTTTAAACGTATATTAAAAACATTTTATAGAGAAATCCATTATTAAACCTGTACCGTAAAACCGGGTGAATAGAAATTGATGGATGAGTAGAAAAAATGTGGGGAAAGTTATTTTGATATGTCCACAGTCGAGTTTTCATGTAATTAATATAGAAACTTCATTAAATCGTATACACATTAGGATGAAATTAGATAAACTCCGAATATTCTATTTGTTTCTACCTCCTCACAAATAATAATCAATAAGGAAAATGTGATAATTTTTTTGTCAAAAAATTATGAAAATTTGAGTTATTCGTCATTTTGTTGTAATTATTTAAAATTTCTATTTTTTTTTTTTGTATTTAAATTTTTTTTCTCAACAACCTAAACATTTGTTTCTATTTAACATCCTTTAGGTAAAATAAAAAAAATGTATGAAAAAGACATAAATATTTTTATTCACCCGGTCTTACTGGTTAGGTTAGAAACAAAGAACTTAAAAAAATCATCTGAAATTATTTGTTAAAAATAAAAATGCTTTGAATATACATACTTAAAGTATTCTAAAATACCAATATATTGATGTATTTATGAACTTCGTAGCTTCCCCTTCCTAAAAAAAAACAGTTGTTATAATATACCAAAGTTAAAAAGTGTTTGTATTCACCCGGTTTTATGGTATATATAGAAAAATATTTAGTAAATCATTAAAAATTAATTATTTTTTCCATTTTTTAAATTTTAAATTTGATTACATAAAAACATTCTATTATTAAGGTATTCTTAATAATTTTAAAGTTCTATCACATTATCAAATTTAATATAAATTCTTTATCGAAATGGCATCGCTTTTAGTACAATTATTTCTTGAATTGTGGCTAAATAAATAAAATTGGTTTGATGTAAATTTATACTTTTGTTAATACTCATAATTTTTACAATTTTTACGCGAATTTTTAACAATTTTGAATGGAAACACTGTAAACATTTTGAAAGTTCTTTCTAATGTACCAAATACTTGTAGATGTATAGAGGGGCTAACGAATATTTTGGACCACTTTCGGTGTCTGAAAATTTGATTATAGACACATGTATATATATATATTGTAAAACCTGAGACAATAATCGCTTCACTCAAAGTTTTTATATTGTCACTTCATATTATTCAAATCCAATTCTTTCTTTGTTTATACACTTTTATACTATAACAACATTAATAAGGGTAGCCATAGAAAATTATTTTTTATAAATTTGGTGTTATATAGTATTATTATTCATATTTAAATTTTAACACAAAACTTTTTCACGTATCTATTACATAATTATAATAATGCACGATAAGTAATTTACTGTCTTGTTTAATATAATATTAATATTAATATTAATGTAATACAATATTACTAGGTCACATGTCAATTATGTAAAATATTTTTGACACTATGGTAATATTTGTTGTAATATTATCAATTAGCGTTAATTCAATTCCGACGCGATACTTTTTAATGTATTCAAAATTTTTTTTATTTTTATTCAAATGAAAACAAAATTTATTGGTCGTTATTGGTGAATGGTTTCGGTAAGGAAAAACGATAAAAGGTTTTCAATTGATTTCAATTAATGATTGGTAAATGATAATCGTTGGTTCAAAATCGAGTGTGATTAATTATAATTTAGTACGACATAATTTAATGCAATCTAAGTAAAATTTTTATTTACAGGGGACGATGCGGATTTATTGCCAACACGACCGGATGGTTTTACCCCTCGTTGCTGATTGTTTTTAGTTTTATGATTCCGTGGACGATTTCGTTTTATTTCGTATTCGTCTCCCGGCCCTCGGTGACTGCTAAATCGGCCAACGTCTTGCTAACGTCCCCGCGGACAAAAAGTCAGTTGGATCTGATTCCGTCCAAATTAATTTTCACCTCGTACACAATACTCGTGACGCCGAGTTTTATTTCGTCCTGCGTCTATCTGTACGGAAGCCCGAACAACAATCCGTGGGTGGAAAACGAAGTGGCTGAAGACATCTTAGACGGTTACTTGTCGAAATTACCGATTCTGTTCGACGTGTTTGTACCTCTGATACTCATATACAACCATAAAGTGTTCCGGAAAAAATGTCGCGATTTGTATTTGCATGGGTTTAGAAATTCCGTGTCGGACGGCCATCAAATTTCAATTGAAAGACTGAAGCGATCCAAGAGAACCGAGTGTCTGACAGACGACGCGCCCGTTCTGTTTCTCGAACAGTCCGGCGTAATATACGTTCGATTCCCCAGCGAAGACGGTTTCTTGATTAAGGTGTGCGATTTGAATCAAGACGAAAACAATTCAAACGGGAGAAAAGCAGCTCGTTTCTTTAAAAAAGCAAACAGAGTTTCCAACGAAAGCGGTGTGTTCAGTACAAAAGAGCCAAAAGATCAAGAATCGAGTGTTTGAAAGACAAGACTCGAGAATATCAAACAAAAGTAACGTTTTGAAAAAAAAAAAAAAAACTAATTAAAATTCCAATCGCAAATAAACGTCTTGAATACCAATAATAATAATTAGAAGATACAATTAAATACGTCATGTAATTAATTATTTGCATTTAACATTCTTGAAATATGAAATCAAAATTTTACTTTTAGTAACTAATTATCATTGTTGTAACTATTGTAAATAACGAAATGAATCTTTATTGTTTTGTTTAAATTACTAATTCTATTAGTGTACAGGTACAGGTATATTTATATGAAGCCTTAACAAAATTAAAAATTTATTTTTACAAAACAGATGATTTATTATTCATATCCTAATTAATCTTTGATTACCAACAAAATTAACAGGTTGCGGGACACCGAATAACTGAGCACCGTCCATAAATCCCAAGCCTCCGTTGAGTCCTTGACTTTGGTATCCATATCCCAACTTCTGATACGGATTGAGCGCGTTTATTGCTTGATAACCATTCCAACCCAAATTGTACCCTTGGCCGTTATTCGGCGGGGCATAAGCGTGGATAACGTGACTTGGATATTTTCCTTGATCGAGCACGTCCTGCCCGAATTCTTGGGCGAAGCCCCTTCGGATGAATCGGTTTCCAAATTGCCCGGACGATGTGGCCGCCATAAGTGCAACGTAAATAGCGGCGAGTAAAATCTGTTTTTGTATTATTCAAAACGAGTTAACAACGCAACAACGAGAAAAAATAAAATAAAATAATAATTCAGAAGAAATTAATATTCATTTAATTTACCTTGGTATTTACGGCCATATTATAAGTTGATATTAACTGTGTGTTCACTTCTAACCGACTGAAAATAAAAAACGACCGAAACTGCGAAAATGATCCAGAATAAATCTAAGAACCCTCTTATATAGGTTTATATTTAATGACTGCCTGTTAGATAATAAATAACAAAGCGAACTTTCCCATTTCGGTCAATTACAGTAAGTGTAAAATATTATGATTTTCAACATTCCGTATAATTTGAATGTCATTAATTTTTCTTTAAATGATACGCTTTAATTTGATTTGATACTTGAATGCATATTTTATTCACCATTTTTAAACTTGAACGCGATTACCTTGTTGTACGTTATAAACGTAGATGCGTAATATATAAGAAATTCTATGGGCCATTAGAAAAATACGTACACCGTTATTTTCCTGAACACTTAAAAATTTAATCGTCTAAAAAAGAAAATTGACTTCTCAAAATAATTCCATTGTTGTTGACCACAATATTAAGCCTATATGCCATGAGATAATTGAAATCATTATGTGTTAATCATTGGAAAATGAATCGACGGAAGTCTTCGGTCGTGTGAAGGTAGGTGGTATTTATATAATAATATTACATAATTTTTTTAAAATTATTGTTTGGTATGCAATAAATATTGCAGTATACCCATTTTAAAGTGTAATTTTATAAAAATTTAAATATCGAAGTAAGCGAATGTGAAGTTGCGGTGTTATATGCGTAATCCACTTTAAAATATTCACGAATTTATTCACCCATAAATGTTATTAATTAATAACACAAATGAATTACATTAAAAATGTTTATCTGATAGCTTTTATTTAACAATAACTTTTTTTTAGCATGATAATAAATATTATAAATATGTAGTTCTATTGAATGTTAAGTTTAACTTCCCTATTATTAGGTGTTCTCTAATTTAATCGCTTTTTTTTCTTTTTTTGTTCATTAACTATTACATCTGATTTTCTTTAATTTACAATTTTCGTAGTTTCTATAAATAATTTATAGAAACAATTATTGTTCAGCAGAGATGTCCTATTTTCATCGTTTCGGGAAAGTTATCTTAAAAATAAAATAATAATAATAATTCATGACAAATAATATTTCAATACGAATGTTCAATTACCGACTTCTTTGTACAAAAACGAAATCTAATACCTGTATAACACAGTAACATCCGTAAAAATATAATCGAAATGGTTACTCAATAAAATGTCATATTCCTCAGTTATGTTCTCATAATTTTATGTCATTTAGTAAATATCAGGGTCCTGAGAATACATTTATCGTTCATTCACTTGTGGATCGATTCCAGGATTTAGACACTGATAGATCGCCGAACTATGCAGTTAAATGGCTTTTTTGGGAATTTAAATTACATCAGTCCTTCTTTTGGACAAAATGATACCTACGAATGTTGTTCGACGCTACCACTAGATTACGCTGTGTCAGTGTTAAGTTGTCGAAATATTATCATAATGCGAACATTTACTATTATAGTACCTACAAATAATATTATACATTCGATAAATTTCATTTTTGAATGTGCACTACTGCATTAAAAAGTAAAAACTCTTGATCAGTCACTGACCGCAATATTATAAATAATATCCCAAGTGCCAAAGAAAACAATTTTCAAACCCCCCCCCCCATAAAAAAATCCTGGATCCGCCTCTGCCCTCTACCCCCCCCCCCAACGATCGTATCCCGAGCGCTCTACGACTAAAAATAAATTATGTAAATAAATTAAAATAAATTAATAAATAATATATTCCTTTTTTTGGAAGTCCGCTGAGTTTTATACTCGACCGCATATTATATATATTTTTTATATCATAATATAATTATTAGTTATTATTATTTTATTTTCCCGTGGAAGATAATAATTATTAATAAATAGATTAATTAATTAATTAATAAAGAATAATAATATATTACGTATATACCTACCGGATAAATTTAGATTAAAATAGAAAAGTTTCCGAGTCTTTTTTATGAAAAATTTTGGGTAGTTTTTCCCGAATTAAAAAAAAAAAAAAAAAGCAATCGAAAAATTTGAAAAATTATTTCTTTAAACTATGATTGATAGAGGTGAACTCGGTTTTGAAAAAGTTATTGCTCGAAACTTTTGGACAAATATTTCTATACGAAAATGTATAAAAATCTAAAATAATAAACTAAAATAATATATTTAAAAACACTAGCATTCTTTGCATCGCTCAGAATCAAAAAAAAAAAAAAAAAAATTAACTACCCGTGTGTTAGTAACAAACCTCTCACGTATTATTTATAATACTTCAGAATAATAAATATCACAAATAAAACCTCATAATATGAGCAAAAATCTTGACAAAAAAATTTTATTTGATCATCCTTTTTGAATAAAACCATGTTATAAAATGAACATTTAATATTTAATATTATTAAACGTTAAATAAAATTATATAAAAGTAATATAAAAGTTTTTTGTTTTCTCTAATTTTTATATTACAATATTATACTGACTTTTCAAACAATTTTTAAATGTTTCGACTAAAAAAAAATCCGGACATACTTCGCACGACGAGTGGGATTCTCTTGACGGGTGTGTTGAATTTTAAACAAACGATAAATCATTTCTTCAATAAAACGATTCTGAACGAAGGAAGTTAATAATATAAAAAATAAATGAGAAAAAAAATGTTAGAAAAATGTCCAAAATATTTTTTTCACATTTTCAAAATTTTCTAGCGCAAAAATCTTTCTTATATTATTTTCTATCTCATGTTTAAATTTTCATATAGTTCGGATCAAAAATTGATGGTTTCCAAGTCGTTTTTGTCAAATTTTGGGTAGTTTTTCCGAACAAAAAAAAAAAAAAAAATTGAAGAATTGAGAAATTCAAAAAGTGATCTCTCTAAAGTACTATCTAGAGGCAAATCCGGTTTCAAAAAGTTACTGATCGAAACTTTTGAACAAGTATATCTATGCGAAAAGTTATATACAAAAAAAAAATAAATAAATAAATAAATAAATAAATAAGAAAAATAAAAATAAAAAATAAACGTCATTGTAAAAACACTAGCTTTTTCACTTCGTTCTAAACGTCGCCCGTAAAGTTTTTGAAACCGACTGTACTGCCATCGATGGACCGTCTCGCGTTCTCGCGACTTTATCAATTTAATTTATGACTCGAAAGTGCTGAGCTACGGAATAAAAAACGCATATATTATGTGCATGATAAATTTCACATATAATGTTTTAACAAAAATTCGAAAAAAAAAAACGTTGGTTACCCACTATATTATAATATTATGCGTTTCTTTTGGGACAACACGTTTTATTAATCTACACAACTCTCTCGACAGTCATAAATTCGGTTGATAACAACGGCTGATAATCAATTTAATGCAATATATATATATTTTTTATAAATACATATATATATATATATATAACAGAGCGATTCATTAAACATGTTTACCTCCTTTTTCCACCGTGAAAATATGAAAATTTGGAATTTTTTTTTTTTTTTAATGTTCCAGTTTAAGTGTTCAATTTTGAATCGAGTGTAACATTTTGAATATATTAGAAAGTTCTCGGTTTTATGTGAGTTTTTATTTCAAAAAAATTCTCGATACTATCAATATCGAAATTTCATGGTTTTTAAACTTACATATTGTTAAAAAATCCGAGTTCTATTGGAAAACGGTATTTGAAAAGAACCGAAAATAGTTCAAGCACAATGACTGAGAATCGAATGCTTAGAAGACTTCACCTTTTTGTATAGAAATACATTTCGGAGTACAAACACAATCGTTGCAGAACTTTGTGACTTTGTAGCGCATAAATATAAAGTGATAAACGGAACATAAATATACGTTTAACCGTATTTCCAGTGGAACGTTCTCGAACCAGCGGGAATGATTGAATATTTTATTATTGAAAACTCAAAACGCGTTAAAGTAAACTTACCATCTCCTCTGATATACAGAGTGTCCCTGTACGATTTGACAAATGCAATAACTTTTGTTCTGTTAATAATTTTTTAACTTTTTTTTTGAAAATTATTACTACTTAATACTACTAATAATTATAATAATAACGATTAGTGTTTTTTTTTTCAGGACCTACATTTTCAAATTTAAACAATAAAAATTAATTAAAACAAAACTTTAAGAAATTTTAAGTATGGATAGACTATAATAAGAATTATATTTTGGCGAAAAAAAATGTTTAAATGTGCAATTATTTTTAATGCTATTTTCTCGTCAACATTATATTTTCCTTATTTCAGTTAATATTGGAATGTACAAATGATTGAAAAAAAAAAAAGTTATTTTATTTTTTAATAATAATAAACTTTATAGATTTTAAATAAAATTGTCTCGAATAAACTGAAGCCGTCCTCAGAATCATACTGTTAAAGAAATGATTTATTTTATTTTATTTTTTTAATTTAACAAACTCATCAAGCCCCACTCAAAGGAGCAGGGAATACCCATGGTGCGAAGTATGTCCTACTTTTTTTTGCTGATTGCAAACACCTAAGTTCGTTAAAATTTCAAGTATCGGAAACCATCATTTTTTGATTCGAACTATATGAAAATTTAAACATAGATAGAAAATCGTATAAGAAAGATTTTGGCGCAAGAAAATTTTGAACATTTTTCTAACATTTTTTTTCTCTCATTTATTTTTTATATTATTAACTTCCCTCGTTCAGAATCGTTTTATTGGAGAAATGATTTATCGTTTTTAAATTCAATACGCCCGTCAAGTGAATCCCACCCGACGTGCGAAGTATGTCCGGTTTTTATTTTATTTATTTTTTTTACAGTGTTATTTTAAATTTGTTGTTTTAAATATTTTAATGATTACTACTGAAGTCTACTAAATAAATTTTTTAAGAAGTCTCTAAAAATGCATCAAACGCACAAACTCAGTAGTACAATTTGTTGGTGGATTTTGAAACGACACCATATTATTATATTTAAGGGATGCGGGGGTAAACGTTTATTAAATCGCTTATTTTTATATTTTTAAAGTGCTTATATGTGTGTGTGTGTGTGTGAACTCTTGTTCCGTTCTGATTTAAACTTTCGAGGGGGGAAAAAAAGTGTGTAAAAAAAATCAATAAAATGCGTTTTGTTTAAGTCGCAAAAAACAAAAATAAATAACGCGTTTATATTAGTCAGCATAAACAATATGTAATATTTTGGGGGAAAAAACTCTTAATAAATTATGATAATAAATCTATTTAACCACACAATAATATTGCTTGCAAAGTATAGAAAAAAAATATTTATAATTTTATAAAAAAAAAAAAAAAATTCAAAAAGTTTCTGCCCCGGGTGAGGATCGAACTCACGACCTTAAGATTATGAGACTTACGCGCTGCCTACTGCGCTACCGAGGCTGTGAGTGACACGGGTGAATCGTAGTTATATAAACCGATCGTGAAACACAGTTCATTAAATACCGAATCCGGAGGTCCCGTGAGAATTCGTTACTCCTCGAGTGGGGGATACTGTAGGTGGGTATGTTAGATTTTAAAACATTCAAAACAATAATAACGGTTATCAGTTTTATATTACGTTTTTGTTGTAAGTGGTGCATTGATTCAGAATAATCCACGTCCATTTCATTATTTGTGAGAATTATGGATTCCCCGTTGTGTTTTTTTTTTAAAATTACTGAAAGATCTTACGATTAAAAATTTACTTAACCGATTCAAATAAAATTGTAAATACAAGTTGACGAGATCTAAGTTTGTAATAAAATTTTTCATCCTAAAAACATTAAAATAAATTGAATAATATTATGCGTTACCTACGCGTAATAATAACGAATGGAAATCTATCGTTTTCTTTTTTTTTTTTTTTGGAAAAACAGTTATTTTTTTAGTGTATTTTTGTGATTGAGTACAGAGGTAAAGCAGTAGTGAATATATGGGGGAGCTATGTGTGAATCCGCCCCCCGGGGTTTTTTTTAAAAAACTTTCCTGTTAAATTTCCCGAGAGTGATACTGAAAAAAAAAGAAAACCACTTACCAAACACAATCATATAAGTGTACTACAAGTACAACAACACAGAGTAGTAAATTACTCCATGTCGTACAACCAATAACTATTTATAGGTTATACGTAGGTAATAAAAATATAATATTTATTAAATTATTATCCATCTGTGGAATAAAGTAAAACTCTGTCGTACCCCTATGGCCTATATACATTTTGTTCTGATATTGTTGATGGGAACTTTTGGACAAGTATTTCCATGCGAAAAAGCGTATGACAGAATAAAATAAAATAAAATAAAAATAAATAAATAAACATCATCATTGTAAAATCACTATAGCTTCTTCGTTCCACACTCAGAATCCAAAAATAAGCGGTTAGAAAAAATATTTATACCGTCTCTACGGGAAATTATTACGAATTTATGGTGAAAAACAATACTACTGTACCGTGTCTGTCGTATATATTGATATTCGAAGCATTTCGCGCACATATATACATTATACATATATGTCACACGGCAGCAATTGACATCAATCTTTATATAATATATATAAATTGGTGCCAATTGATGCCTTGTGGGAGTAGAGTTTTTTTTTTTTTTTAGAGAAAAAAATAACGACGAATAGGAAACTATATCTCATTCCACTTACGCGCGCGAAACGGGACTCGACAATAGGAAACGATTTATCCCCCGTCCAGCTAAGTTGACACAATGATGAATATAGGAGACGTTTGCAGCAGCAGAGTGCGAGACGAAATAATAAATAATTTATAATTTTTTTAGATTCTGAACGAAGTGAAGAAGCTAATGTTTTTACACAATGATGTTTATTTTTTATTCCGTGTACGACTTTTCGTATGGAAATACTTGTCCAAAAGTTTCGATCAGTAACTTTTTGAAACCGGATTTGCCTCTAGATCGTACTTTAAAGAGGTCATTTTTTGAATTTCTCAATTCTTCATTTTTTTTTTTTTTTTTTTTTTTTGGGGGGGGAAA
>JAIPRM010011620.1:0-12748 GCA_025469315.1 Stegophylla sp. TES_Ste_2020
AGTACAATCTAGAGGCAAATCCGGTTTCAAAAAGTTATTGATCGAAACTTTTGGACAAGTATTTCTATACGAAAAGTTGTACACAGAAAAAAATAAAAATAAAAAAAATAAACATCATTGTAAAAACACTAGCTTCTTCACTTCATTCAGAATCTAAAAATGTAGGGATGGTTCTATATGACAGGGTGTATAAAAGGAGAATAATAATGCTATATCGTTTTATAATATTAAATTATGAAAAATACCGGCGGCGTTTAAAACGTCATGTTTTTTTTGAACGTCGAATATTTTTATTAATGAAATATTTGTCGACATTTTGTATTTTTCGATATTTCGACTGTCGGAATTTTAACTTTTAGACATTTTAACAAACAACATTTCGTACCACACTATTATATAACGTGTTCATTTATTTGACAAATTGGAGATGTGAGAGACACAAAGCTGCCAATAACTAATTCAATGCATAGGATTTTTACATCATACCGTGAACCAAAAGTATACATTTTCGAGTTTTAATTTACTGCTTTAAATTTTTGTGGTGGACGTGTACCTATTATTTAACTTGTTATATTAAAACTAATTCAATTAAATATAATATAATATACCAAAATCAATGTAATTTGCACTATGATCAAGGAACTTGTAGGGCCAAATATTTCAATAGTCTTCTTAAAATGATGTAATTTTTTGCCATCTTTTTTAAAACAAGAAATACATGACGAATGAACAATTATTTCATAATTAATTTATTTTATAGAATCGTCGATCAAATTATACAACGAATACGTATAGTGAATGTAAAACGTAATTTAAACTTCGGAATTCGTATTGATCTTAGGGTTTATGTTTACAAAACAATACCGGTCACGGTTCATTTATATATATATGTATATAATATTATATATATAAACACATAGAAAAAAAAAAATTATAATAATTTGCTTCAATAATTTGGCTTAGTCTTCGTCACTTTGTCAGTGATTATTGAGTATAACATTATAAGCATTATAAATAATACTATAAAAAAAATACTCTAGTAATTACTTAATATTTAAAACGAATTAATTACACTAAACCAATCAATTTCATAAAGTCTTTATTTTCGGTTAATTTTTACCTGTTTATGAAGAGCGTCAAATAATTAATTACAAATATTTAAGAAAGTTCTATTTATTTATAAAATATGTATTTTTAAACAAACACTTTTAAATATACCTTTTAATGCAACAATTTTACGAAAATTCCGGCAATTGCATATTTGCCGCTTTTTGTCAATTTTTCGACAGATTTTCAACTTTTGGGAAAAAGTATTGAGAAATTTGGAAAAATGACTTCTTTAAAGTATTATCTGAGTGTGATTTCGGATCTATAGAGTCACTAATTGAAACTTTTGAACAAGTATTTCTATAAGAAAAAGTGTTTCCAAAAAGAGAAAAAATAAATATTATTGTAAAATCAAAAGCTTCTTCGCTGCCCCACCCAGAATCTAAAATATTTAAAACAAAACTAATGCCTTGGCGTTTGATTAAACGCTTATCAAGTCAGGCAAATAATAATAATAAAAAGTGACGTAAATTATAAACAAGAAAGCCGGATATACTTCGCTCCTAGAGTCAAATTTTCTTGGTAGGTGTGTAAAATTTTAAAGAAACGTGAAATTATTTCTTCAATATGACGATTCTGAACGAAATAAGTTAATAATATAAAGAAAAATAATAGTTGTCCGTCTCAACACACCCACCAAGAGTATCTGAAAAATATTCGTGGTGCGAAGTTTGTCCGACTTTCTTGTCTAAACTTCACTTTATTTTACCTTTTTTATCTAATAAATAAAGAAATAGAAAAAAAATTTAATGAGATAAAAATTTTATTGTCTATCGATGTTTAAATTTTCATAAAGTATAGATCGAAAAATGATTGTTTCCAAGTCTTTTTTGTCAAAATATTAGATAGTCTTCCCCCCCCCTAAAAAAAAAATTTGTAGAATTGAGGAATTCAAAAAATGACCTCTCTAAGGTACCAACTATAAGAGCTAATTCGGTTACTGATCGATACTTTTGAAGAAGTAAAAGTTTTCACGGAAAAAAAAATTACATTATTATAAAAACATTAGCTTCTTCACTTCGTTCAGAATCTGAAGTAGAACGTTTAAAAATGTAAACTATATTTTCTTAGTAATCATCGTATTAATTATATTTTATCGATAAGCATAGATAATTACTAATAGAATTATGAAATAGTACGAGTATAAAAAAAAAAATAAAGCTATATTACAATTATTACAAATTTTTATTAGGTATAGTAAGTTAGTTACGGTTAGTTAGTATTTGTTGGTGCACGTTTTTGTTTAAAGGAATTTCATGGATTGTGAATATTTTATATTAAAAGTAATAATTATATAAAAACTAAAATAACAATAAGTAATTTTATTAATAAAAATATATTGTTTTAAAATAACGTTTTCATTTATATTATGTGAAAAACTTGAAATAGGCATTTCGTTAAACGCACAGATATTAAATTAAAAGACAATAAAATCACATAAATATTAAATTATTTAACTATTTGTCTAGGCATTTAGTAAATTGCCTGATATATGTAATTAGTATAATAACCAAAAATATTGACTTATCAAAAGAAAATAAAATAATCAGAAAACTATTGTCGCTCGTGGATTTTAATTCACACAATCGTATTCAGCGTCGAAAAATACATAAGATGCAAAAAAACATTGTCAACCTTCAGCAACCAAATGTTTATAAACTTTTTATTATATCTGTTCATATTTTCTCCAATTTTTTTTTCAATCAAACCCTTGTAAAATGTTTAATTCTTTGTTCGCCCAAAATTTTATTACACCAAAATATTCGCAATGAAATTTTCTATTTAGGCACCAAGTTTCAAATCAATCGAAAGGGATAATTTTCTTATATGTACGTTAAAATGCGTAATTTTAGGTAAAACTAACGAATTTTGTCGAAATTCTAACTTCAAACGTGTATAAAAAAATAAAGTTGAGTAACGATTTTTGAGATTTTTTCAGGTCAATTAGATATATATGTCAGTGAGATCATATTACATTTTCAAGTCTTAATATCAAAAATCAAAAATTTTATCACATAAAAATTAACAAAAAATGAGAAATTTCTGAAATTTTCAAAATGCTGTACTTTACTAAAAAGTGATCAAATCATTTGAAATTTGTACGAAATGTTTTCCTGATCATTTTTAGTAGTTGGTGAAAGTTCCATGTCTCTAGCTGCATTATTTTGGAAGTTATATTAAAAAGTAATTTTCAATTTTACGGAAATTCTGGTAATTACATATTTCACCATTTTTTGTCAATTTTTCGACAGATTTTAGCCAAAATATTTCTCATATTATTATCTACCTATCTATGTTTAAATTTTCATAAAGTTTGGATCAAAAAAAAGATTGTTTCCGAGTAATTTTTTGGTGTTTTTCTCTTTAAAAAATATTAAGGAATTGAGAAATTCGAAAAATGATTTCTCATTTCAAAAGTATTATCTAGATGCAAATTCGGTTTCAATAAGTTGCCTATCGAGGCTTTTGTACAAGCATTTCTATACGAAAAAGTGTTTAGAGAAAAAATAAATATATAAATAAAAAATAAACATTATTGTAAGAATTTATTAAAAAAATAAACATCATCGTTCTTCAGAATCTAATGTCTCATTTTATGTTGTATCGTTAAAGAGAAAAAATGGTTTAAATATGAGATATAACAAAAACAATAGATACCTATCTACTAATTGAACGAAACAGAAGTTGAAATAAGGGTATGGAGGCATAGCCCTCATGGCTTATTTTGCAATTCATTCAATTACATCCATCCTTCCCCCCCTAAATAAAAGATCAAGTGAGTTAGATTACAGTAGAATGGATTTTTCGAACGAAATAGCATATTTATCTTGGTTTACAATATACACTATATTACTAAGCATACAATTTATTTCGTGATATTGTGATTACATATGCGAATTATTAGCATATTTTCGCATAGCATAACAAAGCCAATTTTAAAACGTATATTATGTTTCTCGTGGAATATATTTTATCATTATTAATTTATTAATGTTATACGACTAATTCGGTAATAATTTATATTTTACCTATAGGTTACATGCACATTTTTTTACTATAAAAATGTATACATTTAAAAAACTGTATGTGAAATTTTTATTTACACGCGTCGTTTAATTGCATAGAGTAACTTCGCACTCAGTTCCATAACCGTGGATGGCTTAAATCTAACAGTACATTAAAGACTTCTTATCACTCATTAATTTAGCAATAAATATTACCGTAACAAAAAGATGACTAGATAGTTTACAGCAATATATTAACCAGCAGCAGAAGTCACTTTTCCAATTGATGATTGTGAGCTATAATATATTACGTATAATTTTTTTGTTGTTTTGATAATAATATTATTATCAATAGGTATTCTTAATAGTAAATATTATATTATAATTCTCAGTACTTTATTAGGTAGTTATTATTCTAATAATTTTTGTAGTTTGATTTTTTTACTTGCTTGCTAACTCATTATTTTCAAGTACATCAATTTGAGCTATTATGATAACACTAGTTTTGTAATCGTAAAACTGCGAAGGGTTAGGTATGATCATATTTCATGCGACACTAACATAAAAATTAGGTTATAAAACAAATTTTAAACCGCATTTTTTTATTGATTGTTAACATTCATAATAGTTAAAAGTGAAACAATATCATTTAATATCCTGTCATCACATTGCCAGGAAATAAATGTATTCATAATTAAGTTCCGGGTAACTTGACACGGAGCCCACTACCAAAGAATAATATTAATGCCCACACTAACACGCCATTAAATTTTATCACCAGTTAGTAATAATCTAGTTTATGATCAGTGAGAAAGACGACTTTTTGTGAAAATTAGAGACAGATCTATCTACTTAATAATGATAAAAATATAATCATAGATATTATAATCCAATTGGATATTTTCGATGTTATTTTCGCATCGACAAAAAATGCGGGGTATCCGTTGTGTTTCAATGTTTTTGTGAATCATTAAAAAATATCACTTTTTCAAAATTATCAATACTTTCTCCAGGCGTAAGGAAAAAATACTGAAAAATTAACAAAAAACAGTAAATTATGTCATAAACGGGATTTTTATAAAACTGAATAAAATAATTTATAATATATTTTATTTTATTAAATTCACGGGATAAACCCTTTAGAACAGTGGTTCTCAACCGTCGGTCCGCGGTCCGGCATCGGTCCTTGATATAAAGAGTACTGGTCCACATTCTATAAGAAATATTATATTATAGTATTATACCCACTATAATTTATACGATAGTCGATAATATTATAATTATATAATAACAATTACACATACTTTCGCCAGTACCAAATCTAGAAAATTTGTGACCCGGAATAAATCAAATTTTAACGCCCCCGTAAACCCCTTTTCCTTAAGTTAACAAATTTTTTGATAAAAGCTTTCCATAGTGAGACACCCCCATGTGGCGATTGGGGGCAAGAACCACCACTCGCCCACCTCAAGATGCGACACTGACTATTGAAACAATTTGTTGTTTATTTATCCCAACAGTCAGTGCGTGCATGAGTGTCATAACATGATATTTTATCTAAGGATAACGGTTTTCGGTTTCCAGTATAACCACGTGATTAGTTTTGAATATTTTATTAAATTTAGTAAATAAATCTGCAGTCAGACATTTTTCGATTTTTTGAACTAAAACCACAATTATTGGTTAATATGCTACTTATATAAGCTATGGTCCACGGCAACAAGAAAGTTGAGAACCACTGCTTTAGAACATAATATACACATTATACAAAGCATGAACACAATTAGTATAATTAATTATACAAATTATGAGTTAAATGCTAAATTTAATTACTAGATAATTGTTTAAAAATTTAGAAGGTACGAAGGGTCAACATTCGCATTGGTCATCATATGCCTGATAGGTTCGTTCTTAAGAAATTGGCGGAAGCGGCAAAGGGAACATAAAATGGAGCAACAGTTCAAGAGGGACGTTGAGGCACACGAAAGCATATTAAGAACAGCAAATGAGGAGAGTCGATTTTACCATAAACCAAACTGTTCAAGAACTTAATGACTGAAATACGTCTACGATCAGCCAAGGAAACTAAACCAAGTTGAAATATATAATAATATAATAAAATAACTTCAACAATAATGGATCTAGAAGCTTGAAATTTTCACCAACTAATAAAAAAGGACACATTAACACTTCATAAATTTTTCAAAAACATTTGATCGATTTTGAGCTAAGTATAGAACTTTGAATATGTAGGGAATTTCTCGTTTTTATTTTTATAACTATTTAAAATTATTATTATTGCGACGAAATCCATTAGTTTTACATGAAATAACACACTTAAATACAACGGTGCCAGTAAGTTGCATCCCAAAAAAAGAGACGATAAAAGGTATGATGTTAGTTGCGTCCCGTGTGTGTTGTTACACTTTATATCGGCATAAAGGTGGGTTCACAACTCACCGTGTCGTGTCGTGTAAAATCCTCTTCTCTGATTAGTTTGATAAAAATTGGTATCCAAAACATCAACGTGTCTACCAACACGTTACCCTAATTACCGCATAGTTGAATATATTCAACTTTTGACCGTGTGGTTACAGTATTCACAGTGTGTTTTCAAATACAGAATTACAAATACACAATTACAGAATTAAATTTTATGTTATCTATCTTTATAACATGCCTTGTATGTCTTTTTCGACGACTTCAAAACAACATTATAAAATAATATTTATATATTAATTATAATTAATACATTATTAATTAATTATATTTTTAGTTATAATTATATTTATTAGTTAATATGAGTTATGTAAAGGTAAGATAGCTTTTGTATCGGTCTATTATGGTTGCTAATGTTCAATAATAAAATATAATTACTTAACAAATATTGTTGAATGTGTAGATTCATTATGATAATAAAATCTTAAATACTTCTGATAAAATATTCTATATATGTACAATCGTGATGAAAATATAAATATACAAATTGGTAATTTTAAAATAAACCGCGGAAAACATGATAACAGTGGTATAACGGTTTTTATAACATTCTAGAATAAAAAGTTTCTAATCAAAAACGTTTCGCGTTGTATTCAGTATACACGACACGTTACGACACGGTAAGTTGTGAACCCCCCTTAACGTGGTGAAATATAGTATACCATGTCTTTGGTTACTCAAGACCTTAAACCGATGATTATCAAACTAAAATGTCCCCACGTTGCATAGCAAGCCGAGAGTTGAATCGATTAGAATCGAGCGCGAAGCGTGAGGAGTGCGACACGAGCTTGCGAAGCAAGCGTGGGGAGTTTTGTGAAATGAGCGAAGCGAACGGATTGCGGAGCGAATAACGTTCAATTTCATAATAGTACAAAGCGACGGTGTTGAACTCTTAAACATGATTTAAATACGATATTTTAGACTTGTTGAATGTAGTCTACATGAACGCCATAAATACTTTTTCTCGCATATTTCTACAAGGGTTTAAATTGTAATAAAATATGATAAATGAATAATTTTTCACAAGTGCTTAAAGGTAGAATTACGGTTCGAATGACGGCTTTAATTAGTTATCCTATATAAACTGATGGTCCACTTAAAATCGAAGAAATTATTTATCGTTCCTTTAAAATTTAACACACCCACCAAGTCCTAGTCAAAGGGTGAAATTTACCAATAGTGCGAAGTATATTCATCATTTTTTTTTAGATTCTAAACGAAGTGAAGAAGCTTATGTTTTTATAATGATGTTTATTTTTTTTTCTTCATCTGTAAACAACTTTTCGTATACAAATACTTGTCTAAAAGTTTCGATCAGTAACTATATAGATCCAAAATCACACCCAGATGGTACTTTAAAGAGGTTATTTTTCAAATTTTTCAACACTTTTTCCAAAAACGTTGAAAATCTGTCGAAAAATTGACAAAAAACGGCAAAATACGCAATTACCGAAATTTTCGTAAAATTGAAAATTGTTTTTTAACATAACTTCAAAAATAATGTAACTAGGGACTTGAAACTTTCACCAACTACTAAAAATAGTCACAAAAATATTTCATAAAAATTTCAAAAAGATTTAATCAATTTTCAGTTAAGTACAACATTTTGAAAAGTTCGGAAATTTCTCATTTTTTCTTAGTTTTTATGCAATAAAATTTTTAATGTTTGATACTAAGACTTGAAAATTTAGTATGATCTTACTGACATAATGTCTAATTGACCTGAAAAAATCTTGAAAATCAAAAGTTAACTTTTTTTTCTATAACCGTTTGAAGTTAGAATTTCAACGAAATTCGTTAGTTCCACCTAAAATTACACACTTTAACATACACAATAGAAAATTGACCCGACGGATTTTTTTGAAACTTGATCCTTAGATAGAGAATTTCATTGCAAATATTTTGGTGTAATATAATTTTGAGTGAACAAAGAATTAAACATTTTACAAGGGTTTGATTGAAAAAAAATCAAAGAATGTACGGACAAAGGTAGTTGTTTTTCGCTTATCTTATATCATGTATTTTTCGACGCGCCGACCGCCAGTCGAATGTTTATGGAGTAATTCGTGCTTACATATTTATTAATAAATAGTTACATATCATTCAATGTATGTAATAACATTATAATACGCACCAATAAAATGAATTATTTTATTTATTTAATTATCGAGCCTTGATGATACTCATATTTAGGCATATAATATAAGATAATAATTTAGGTCCATATAAAACGTCCACACTAATAATTTACGAATTTCGCTCACTCTGTATAACATTGTACAGCGCTTGTCGTACTATTGTAGTTTGGTTTTATGGTGGAGCATGCGCGAAAATATGTACATGTTTTTTATATTATTAACTTCCTTCGTACAGAATCGTATTAATGCAGAAATTATTTATCGTTTCTATAAAATTTAATACACCCGTCGTCAAGAGTATCCCCCCGAGGTTTGAAGAACACCCCGATGAGCGAAGTACACACTTTTTTATATTATACATCGAGTGTCAACTATTTGTTTGGAAATAATCCAATTAAATTAAATTAATACATAAAATTTAATTCATTAGAAATATTATTTAAAAATATTTTTAAAGCAAATTAGGCTGGTTTTTAATACTCACTCCAATTATCTGTAAAAAGGTACATGGGTTATACTGGTTATTGGTATGTACTCGTATTATGATGTTAATTTAAATAAATAACCATCGTAATTCATAATATATAAACAATTTAAGAACGAATCAAAATTAGTTAACACCTATAAATTACATTCTTCATTATTTATCAGCCCTTGTGTGATAAATACGTGGGTCAAAGACCGTAAAAAATTAAAAACAAAATTCCGCGCAATGTAAATTTAGCATAAAATTAAGGAGAGGTAGAAGAATATAAATAAATAACAAAAACCGGTCGTACCGAAACAATTCACCTACCTACTAGTTTGCATTTATTTATTATATTCAGCCAATTAAATTTCCAATATACATAGTATATTATAATATATAAATAATATATGAGATTTAATCGGGTTTTATCATCAACAATAACATCCATATACTTACAACTAAGACATTTCTCATTTAAAATAGATTTATAGATTGGCAGAACCAGAGTTGGTAAACTGAGTCCCCCCAAACCTACATATTTAGATAAACTGAATCCCGGTTTCAAAAAGGTGCATACATAGAGTACCCAAAAATTGATAAAAAATCGGCATAACCCAAACTTTCGTAAAATCGATTTTTTTTTTCAACAAAACTTCCAAAATAATAGACCTAGTAAGTTGAAATTTTTAGCAACTATTAAAAATAGTCACGCGAACACCTCATAAAATTTTCAAAAACATTTGACCAATTTTTACTAAGCACAACATTTTGGAAATTTCAGAAATTACTCATTTTTTGTCAGTTTTTATTTCATAAAATTTTGATGTATGGATATTAAGAGCAGACAATTAAATACAAATATAGTCATAATGTATTTCTAACGGTACTGAAAAAATCTCGGTTATCGTTAGTCAAGTTTTTGTTTTATAACTGTTTAAATTTGAGATTTTGACAGAATTCATTAGTTTTACCTACTTAAAATTACGAGTACATACTTCAACATTTTTACGAAACTTGGTACTTAGATAAAGAATTACAAGACGAATATTTCGGTGTGATAAAATTTTTTACGGACGAATAATATTGAAAGTTTTATAACGTTTTGATTGAAAAAAATCGGAAAAAATACTGGTAAATTAACTGAAAATATCAACAAAAAATATAATCATGAAATCCATTTTAATAATTTAGTTAGAACTTGATGATTGCTTTCGTAACAAATTTTTATAAAAAAAATAATGTTATAAATATATTAAATTAATTATTTCAACAGAAAATCGTATTTTAAGTAAATGATGGTACAAACTAATATAATTTTATACAAAAAAAATTATTTCTATCACCATGGTGAAAAAGCATTTGCATTAAAATTTGAATCCTAACAGGCATTAAATATGAGTAATATTACATAACAATTTTTTTTGGAGGTAAAGTTTTGTAGGTTATATAGGCTAAAAAAAATTTATTTTTATTCTGATATAGGTATTACGGGTATTTAATTTATATTATGGTAATTATCTGACCCCTGGCCCGAAATTGTCATAATCTGGGTCCTGTAAGTATGTGATCATCTTTGCACATACAGAAAACAAAACAAAAAAAAAGCCGGACATACTTCGCACGATGGGTGTTCTTAGTACGATGGGTGGGATTCTCTTGACGGGTGTATTGAATTTTAAAGAAACGATAAATCATTTCTTCAATAAAACGATTCTGAACGAAGGAAGTTAATAATACTAACGAATTTCGTCGAAATTCTAACTTCAAACAGGTTTAAAAAAAAAGATTTTTGAGATTTTTTCAGATCAATTAGACATATATGTCAGTGAGATCATATTAAATTTCCAAGTCTTAATATCAAAAATCAAATATTTCATTACATAAAAACTAACAAAAATGAGAAATTTCCGAAATTTTCAAAATGCCGTACTTAACTCAAAATTGATCAAATCTCTTTGAAATTTGTATGAAATGTTCTCGTAGCTAATTTTAATACTACTTTATTTTACTTTCTTTTATCTAGTAAATAAAAAAGGAAAAAAAATGATGAGAAAAAAAGTGTTAGAAAAATGTTCTAAATTTTTTTTCACATTTTCAAAATTTTCTTGGGCCAAAATGTTTTTCATACCATTACCTATCTATATTTAAACTTTCATGAAGTTTGGATAAAAAAATAATGAATTCCGAATCTTTTTTGTCAAATTTTGAGTAGTTTTTTCGAAAAAAAAAAAAAATTGAAGAATTGAGAAATTAAAAAATAACGTCTTTAAAGTACCGACTAGAAGCAAATCCGGTTTCAAAAAATTGCTGATCGAGACTTTTGAATATACATTTTCTATACGAAAAAGTGTATACAGAAAAAATAAAAAAAATAAACATCATTGTTAAAACACTACATTCAGAATCTAAAATAAATAAGCATTAATGTAAAAATCTAGCTTCTTCAATTCATTCAGAATTTATAAGTCAAAAATATTACTTATTTTTTTATGAAGTATAGGACAATTTTGTCTTTTAGCCAGTTTTTGTTAAAAATAAAGCATATTTTCTAATTTCATAATATAGATTTTTTGAGTATTTTATATTTTACAGTAATACTAATTGACAAAAAAATAGTAAGACTGTTACAATAAATTTAAGTTGCAAGTAATTTAAATTTATTGTCCTGGATTATTAACATTTTTGTCTGGCCACCCTAGTTAAAGGTAAAGGGTTTCTTTTTCTAATCAAACGTTACAATAAAATGAAAACGACTTGATATTAAATTTATCATTACAATCGCATAACTTGGGCTGTGCGTTTAATACGGTAAAATTTTGAAAAATTAATTTTAAATCTCAAAATTACACTTTAAATGTTAAAAACATTTAAGTAGTATAAAATAGGTACAGTTAAAATTGTTTTCAAATTCACCAAAAATCTAAATTTAAGAATTCGAAATTTAGTCGTCTTATAAGTTATAAGTAAGAAAAATTTGAAATTTGTATTTAAATGTTCAAGTACATATTAATTTTACATTTATAAAAATAATTCAATTTAGTAGAGTAATGTGTGAAAAACAATTATAAAAATGTTAGTTGAATTTTAATTTTATTGATTCTCGGTAGTTCTCCTTGTTCTTCTTTATGTTATACAGATAGTGTATTAAATATATTTAATACTCTATCTCAGTGGTTCCCAACCTTTTTAGCTGTGCGGCCCATAAATGTTCAATAAAATATTTTGAGACCCACTAACTAAACCCACCCACTAAATAATACATAATAAAATTAAAAAATTTAAACACACAAACATAAATAGACACCTATAATGAACGTATAATGTATTATAATAAAGACAACATATTCTGTTAGTACTCTGTAGTAAGATAAACGTTCTGTAATAAGAACAAAAAAGTAAAAAAAATTTTTTATAGAAAAATTAAGTTTTTTAAATTCATGCACAAAAACAATAGGTAAAAGTTGAAAAACTCTATGCGATTTTTGAAATTGTTTATCTTTCACGATAGTCAATATCAGGGTTTTATTTCA
>JAIPRM010011621.1:0-12747 GCA_025469315.1 Stegophylla sp. TES_Ste_2020
AAAAGTATAATATTTAAACTGCCTATTATAGATTAAATTTAAACACATAAAAACATTATCTCGAAAAACATAAAATAACATAATGAAACTAAATTGATACTTTTTAAAATTTCTTCAAATTCTTTATTCATGCATATTGTATACTTTACTTTCTAAAAAAAACTTGTTAATTCATTTTACAATTATAATTGATCTAATGGTATCCAAAAGATTTTTAGATTCTTACATTATTTTATTCAATAATTTCATTTCAAACATTTTAAATCAAAAGTAAATAAAAAAAACGGGGTTAATATGGGGTAGACTTGAAATTATGGGACAAAAAGTGTCCTGGGAGAAGTTTGTCAAGATAACAGGACATAGAGCCAAAATAAAGGTCAATCCTGTATAAAACAGGACGTAAGGTCACCCTAATCTATAGAGATATTAATTGAAAGATTTGGACAAGTATTTCTATACGAAAAAATATCTTCACTCTGTTCAGAATCTAAAAAGAAAAAGATAGTAAACATCATTGTAAGAATATTAGCTTCTTCACTCCACTAAATGTGAGCAGTGCGTAATGTCAAAAAAATAGCGATTACGTATAGTCAATGTCGAATTAACGAATATGTTGCCTGTGGGCAGATTTTAAAATTCCACCCTTTACAACCATTTTATCCTAGAAAAAAAAAACAGTTATATTAAAAATTTAATAATGTTAATTGTTTAAATTTTAAGTAGAAAAACCCGGACATACTTCGCACTTTGGTTACAATACGCTGGGTATTCTTCGCAACTTGGTTGAAATACTCTTGGTAGGTGAGTTGAATTTTAAATAAACTATAAATATATTTTCAATAAAACGATTCTGAGCGGAGCATCTGTTAGTATACAATAGTAAATAGTAATTGTCACTATGTTTAACAATTGTTATATAATAACAGAATAATCCATGTCCAATTAATTATTCTTGTAAAACGTATCAAATTTGTATAATAAATTATGTAAGAATAATTATATAACCAAATGGTCGAAATTCAACCAGAATCACAATATTAATTAATTTTTGTGTGACTGACATAGGCGCAATTAGGTAGGGAATTGGTGGTGCTATCACCCCCAAATTATTTGATTGACTTTTTACATAATATGTGAATTAATTTATGGTTGGCTGTGGTAACTCATTTTATAAAAATATAAATAATTTTTTTTAATCAGTTTTGAATATATATATATATATATATATATATATATACATATGTATATATATAAAATAAATATTCATTTTAGATTCTGAGTGAAGCAAAGAATGTATTTTTTTACAAATCTGTGTTTCCCACCCCCCTCCTCGTATATATGTAATCATGAGTTCGGATAAAATTATTGGTCCAAAATTTCGATCAGTAATTCTATAGATCGGAAATGTTGTCTAGTTGATACTTTAAGGAGGTCGTTTTTCCAAATTTTCAATATTTTTTCTAATCACATGCTCAGACTACCTAAAAATTGACAAAAAACGGTAAAAAAATGTCATAACTTGAATTTTCATAAATTCGATTTTACTTTTTTAACATTACTTCGAAAATAATGGAGCTAGAAAGTTGAAACTTTCACCAACTACTAAAAATATTCACGTATACTCTTCATACAATTCTCAAAAGTATTTGACCATATTTGAGGTAATTACAGAACTTTGAAAATATTGAAAATTTCTTGTTTTTCGTAAGTTTTTAATTCATAAAATTGTAATGTTTTAATATTAAAACCTGAAAATATAATAAAAATATATTTATGTGTATTACCAATGGTACTAATAAAATCTCGAAAATTGTAAGTTAAATTTTTTTTTTATAAGTATTTAAATTTGGCATTTTGATTGAATTTATTATTTTTATTTAAAATTACACATTTCAACGCTTATAAAAAATAATTGGTACAACCAATCTTTGGCTGCAACTTGTTTGCGCACAATCTGCAATTTTTACCTGAAATAACGGAACTCGTTTGCACACATGATAAAAATAAATCTACAACTAGTTTGCGCACAATTTAATATTTTTATTTCATTTTTGCCTGAAACAGAACTTTCCGTTAGGACTTATTGATTATAAGTTTTCACTATTTTTCAATATATTGATTATCACAGCGCAAATTTAATCTAACGTGACAAGTTATAAACAATATAAAACAAGTAAAAACAATTTTAAGTTTACAAAAACTCGGAGTACAAAAAACTTTGACTTATATTTTCGTTGTACGAGCAAAAAATGCAAAGCTATAGCTATTTTAAACCAACAATGTACTTAAGTTAATACGGTTTATAAATGATCATACTGCTCATAATGAGTACACAACAAATGAAATAAAAAAAGAGATGATTCGTAGCAGTGTAAAACGTAAGGCCGAGACAGAACTTTTGTGCGCAAACTAGTTGTCTTTTTGGTATTTGTGCGCAAACCAGGACCGCCCCAATCTTTATGAAACTTAGACATAAATAAAAAATTACAAGGCGAATATTTTGGTGAAAGAAAATTTTTTACGGATGAATAATTGAAAGTTTTATAAAGTTTTGATGGAAAAATCAAAAAAAGGACTGACAAATTTTTCTGAAAATACTGAAATAAATATTATCATGAAATCAATTGTAGTTATTTAGTATTGACTTCAAAAACAATAGAGATTGACACTTAAAACTTTCACCATTTACTAAAAATGATCACGCGCATACCTCATAATATTTCAAAAATATTTAACCATATTTAATTTTTCTGTTTTATGAACCGATTTTAACAAAAATATAAACCTAATTTAATTTTTATATGAATAAACGAGTACCTACACAATTATTCGCACTAAAAACATTAAATTAAATATCACATAATAATAAAGAAGAGAACTATATTATTATTTCAATTAATTATGATTTATGTCGTAATCCCATAATTCTAACTTTAAATGCTTATTAAAAATTATCTATTGAACCGATTTTCATGAAAATTATACCATGAGTAGAAAAACGCGTAAGGAATTTTTAAGTAAAAAATGCTTCCGGATTAAAAATTGAATGTTTTATGAGGTGTCAATTGAAAAATATTAATTTTTTCAAAAAATTAATACCTAGCAACCTAGTGTCATACAAATTCAATGAATATAATGATGAGTCATGTTATGTTAAATTTTCAGCTAATAATATCAAGAATTTGAAATTGTATAAAAGGTTTAACGTTACAAAACACTAGGTAATCCAAAATTCATTACGTATTACAAAAGCGATCAAATTATTTACATTTTTGTATTATACTGTCTATTGTTATAGTAGAAGAAAATGTCTAGTTTATAGTATTTTTAATTTTGGGGTTATGATTAAATAACCAAAATTTTCATGAAAATCTCGTTAAAGACGAATTTTGTCGTTATTAATAAATTTTGCAGCAGTTTTTCCATATTTTTAGAAAAGTACTGAAAATTTTTAAAAACGACCTAAAGTAGGTACTATGCGATTTCTGATCTAAAAAGTTATTTTATGAAAAATGTTGAACAAGTGTTTTTTTTTTATACAATAAAGTAAAACAAGGAATAAACATCATTGTAAAAGCACTAGCATCGTCTAGATGTCTAGAATCTAAAATACTTATTTAAAAATCACCTCTCCCTGAAAATAGAATCAGATATTATGTAATAGGAATCTACGTAATTTCGACGCGGTAATATAATTATAATTATATAATGATATCTATTTATTCACCTAATATCAATAAATTATCTAATTTTTAACGAATCGTGATAATGATTTGTTGGTAAAAAGCATTACCAGTCTATACTTTAAGGCTATAAACGTGAATTAATCTCTAGAAACAATTAGTTTAATAGACCATGGGTAAAAAATGTAAAATCAGCAGATCGGGGTCGTCCGATTAGGTTCCCGCACCAAGGATACGCACGCAACCGTGTACACACCAACGGCGCAGTACGTGTTTTCCGTTTTCAAAGACTGCGTGTGCGTTGCGCACTTCATTATAGTGACATACATGGGCCCACAAGCCGACGTTATCATTTGCAGGACCGTGTTATCAGATTGCATATAATAACAATAATAAACATTACAGCGTTACAGATTATGATGTTTGTGTATTAACAATAATTGACAATCTCGCGTTGCACTGTTCGGATCCGCGAATGGCCGGACCGATTATATAGAATTCATCGTGTCCGGTGTAAAGTAACTAATCGGACGTATCGAAACGTAGTGAGGGTCCAATCAATTGGCGCCCGCGTATTCGACGTGTTCCGATGCCGCGTTCGACGCCCGCTTGTTCCGCATCAAACCATTGTCGGTCGGCCGTCAGTCCGCTTTAGTACACGAAACTTCTCCGGGCACCCAGATGCTGCTGCCAAAATGGCTAGCATTCTGTTGTGGTGCCGCGATTCAAACGGTTCACGTTTGGTCGGCTGGACGGCGCGTTGCGTGAAATGATCGCATGTGTCATGGCCAGTACTGCACACGGACAACAGCGTCATAACAAGTAGGTGAATAGGACTACTGGCTCTTGGTTGAATCTCGAGTATAAGACTCCTCAGAGCATTAGGAAAATTAGTTCCCCTCCCCATCGGGAGCCAATTTTGAACTGAGGCGGTCTGACGACCTGATGGCCAGACATTATCTAGCTGGTACAAAAAATAATTTGTTCCTGGAAAGCCCAAATCCAAGTACTCTCTTCTACGGACTGACATTTAACTCTAATTGTATACATTAGTATATCCCCAAAAATATTCCACATTTGTATCTGTTAGTTTTTTTGTTGCCATAACCCCTCCCCCCGAATTTAATTCGACTTCTTGCTCAGACCTACTTAGGCGCGGATCTTGGATTTTCTTATGGTGGGTGCTGACTCTGACTGCCAATAATTTTCCAAATTTATATGCTCAAGAAAACCAGTTATGCATGTATTTTTTTTACTTTTCAGAAAGGTATATACTCCCTTAACACGTTCCTTATTATAAAATTAAAATATATATTCATGATGTCATCTTCTCAATGTTGAAAATGACCTTTAAATTATTGCTGTAGAATCTGAAATTGTAACGAGAATTTTGACATTAAAAAAGTAGAGAATCCATCCCTATATTTTTCTATTTGTTTTTCTAAAAGTTTATTTCACTTTTAATACTAAATCTGAACATTAAACTTAATTTTAAACATTAAAAATGGCAGAATTTATTATACAGTAGAAACTGCTTATTAGGAACACTTTAAAACCAAGGTGAAATGTGTCAATTAACCGATTATTTCTAATAAGCGATTGGTTTGATTTGTACTATGAAAAAAAATTAAAAATACCTATATATTTAACACATATTATTAATTAAATATGTGTAATTTAAAAATTATGATACTGTAAAAAAAAAATCTAATTAAATAACTTTTTGAAACTGGATTTGCCTCTAGTTAGTACTTAAAAGAGTTAATTTTTTGAATTTCTCAATTCTTAAATTTTTTGGAGGGAAAATTTACCAATATTTGACAAAAAAGACTTGGAAACCATAATTTTTTAATCCAAAATTTATGAAAATTTAAACATAGATAGACAATAATATAAAAACATTTTGGCGAAAAAAAATTTTAAATAAGTGAAAAAAAATTTGGACAATTTTCTAACATTTTTTTTCTCATTAAATTTTTTTCCTTTATTTAATTATTAGATAAAAAAACAAAAAGTAAAGTATAAACAAGAAAGCCGGGTATACTTCACACGACTTCACATCACAGATATTTTTCACTCTTCGGGTCAGATACTCTTAGTGAGTGTGTTGAAAATGACGATTATTTTATCGTTTTTTATATTATTAATTTCCTTTGTTCAGAATTATCTTATTGACGAAATGATTTATCGTTTCTTTAAAATTCTACACACCCATCAAGAGTATCTGACCCGAGAAGCGAAGAATATCCGTGGTGTGAAATATGTCCTGCTTTCTTGTCTATACTTTACTTTTATTTTTCGTGAACAATTTTTCGTATGGATCTAATATACAGTTGTCCCGGTACACCGGGGCATGTCATCGGTTCATAACTTCAGTCTTAGCCATCCTGCTGGACCCTCTAAAAATCCTGGTGAAGTAAATACAATTTCAATTATGTTTTTAATGCTATTGAAATAATCAGAAACCCTGAAAAATATAAGAATTCAATTAGTTACAATCGTTTAAAATGTAATCAATTAATTTATTTTGATATTTGATTATTTTTGTATATCTATATTTAAATATATATTTATATACATATATGTAATTTATTCACTCGTGTGTATATATATATATATATATATATATATATGATGTAGAAATACTCAAGTATGCATTAAATAACCAAATTATCTGTGTTGTTAAAATTAAAATTAATAAAATTAATTAAATTTAATGTTAAAATTAAAAAGATACCTACTTTTACTTATTTTACATAAGTAGGCATCAACCTCTGTATAGATACTCTCTAATTTATTTGTAATAACAAACGAGTGGGAGTTTGAAATCTGAATGGAACTTCAATTTATATTAGATAATTTTACATAAAAATTTTCAAAATATTTTATCATTACAAAAATATTAATTGTTCTTGGCCAGTTTTATATCCCACAATTAACTGAAAATAGGAAAAAATATTTTTAATGAAACAGTATCGAAAAAAAAATGCACATATTAAAAATTTTCGTCCAACAAAATATTTTTCATATTATTATTGTCTATGGATATTTAAATTTTTATTAAGTTTGGATTAAAAAAAAAGTGTCAAATGTGTTTTTGTAAAATTTTATTTAGTTTTTCCTATATTTTGAAGAAACTATAGAGAATTTTGAAAAAGTACTATTTAGAGAACAATTCTGATTCAAAACGTAGTTGATCGAAACTTTTTGACAAATATTTCTGTACGAAAACGAACATATATATAAAAAATTATACATAGATCATTGAACTATGATCAAGGATCATATAATCTAGATTCTTTGCTCCACTCAAAATTTAAAATTGGATTAAATGTTAAATTGATAAATGTCCCTCCCGGCCAGTACTTAAATATTTATGGCAACCCTAATCTAATAGTCCAAAAGTCTGGATCAGTAACTTTTTGACACTGGATTTGCCTCTAGTTGGTACTTTAAAGAGGCCATTTTTTAATTACTCAATTTTTCAATTTTTTTTTTGAAAAAACTATCCAAAATTTGATAATAAAGACTCAACAACCATCATTTTTTGATCCGAACTTTATAAAAATTTAAACCTAAATAGACAATAATATGAGAAACATTAACGCGCAAAAAAATGTTTGAAAATGTGAATAAAAATTTATACATTTTGCTAACACTTTTTTTCTCATTTAATTTTTTTCTCTATTAATTAGATAAAAAAAAGTAATGTAAAGTAAAGTATAGACAAGACACCCAGACATACTTTACACTAAGGATATTTTTCGCTCTTTGGGTTAGATTAGGGTGACCATACGTCCCGTTAAAAACGGGATTGTCTCTTTTTTGAGCATCATGTCCCCTTGTCCCGAAAAACTTCGAACAGGACGCTTTTTGTCCCGTTTTCAGAAAGTGGTCCTGTTTTAATCCCGTCACTTCCATATTATTTGCATAAAAGAACAATGTCATACATAAAAAAAAAAATTATTATTGTACAGCGTGACATGTCTGGTGAGACTTGATGGATATGATTAATTTTACAGAAATGAAAAATTATTCCTTTAATAAAACAATTCAAAGTGGAACGTCAGTTGATTCAAGAAAATTTCTCTTAAAAATTATAAAGTTCATTATTTTTACAAAAGAAACTTATTTTTTACTTATCCAGTTTCATATTTCACTATCAACAGCTGAGAACAGCAAAAAACCATTTTTATGGGGGAAAAAATCTTCACTTATTACAAAATATTTTTCATATTATAGTCCATCTATAATTAAATTTACATAAAGTTTAAATTAAAGAAAAAAGTTTTTAAGGCGTTATTGTCGAATTTTGGAAATGCTATTGAGAATTTCGAAAAATGGCCTCTCTAAAGTACCATCTAGAGTACCATTTGGATTCAAAAAGTTGCTAGTCGAATCTTTCATATAAGTATTTCTATACGAAAAAGTATTCACAGAAAAAAAGGAAAACATTATTATTAAAACACTAGCTTCTTCTCTCTACTTAGAATCCCAAATGTACCTTATTGTTATCTTAAAGACATGCTAAAATGAAAAAATTATTCGTCCCGTTTTTTAAATTTATAAATATGGTCACCCTAGGTCAGATATTCTTGATGAGTGTTGAAAATGACGACTATTGTTGTTCTTTATATTATTAACTTCTTTCATTTAGAATCGTCTTATTGAAGAAATGATTTTTTGTTTCTTTAAAATTATATACACCTTTCAAGAGTATCTGACTCGAAGAATGAAAAATATGTCTGGTGTGAATTATATCTGGCATTCTTGTCTATACTTTACTTTACTTTACTCTACTTTTTATTTCTTTTTCTTAAATAATATTGAAATATAAAACTGGCAGAATAAATAGTAATTTCTATTTCGTGATAATAACAAACTATAATTTTTGTGTAGAATTGCCTGAAATAAACTGAAACTCTGCTCAAAATTGTTTTATTGAAAAAGTGATTTATTGCTTCTTAAAAATTCCATACATCCACCAAGACTATCCTACTAGAGGAGCAGAGAGTACCCATGGTGCAAAGTATGCCTCAATGGTGCCGTTTAGGGGAGCATAGGGGTCTTGGCCCCTTCCTTGAATTTTTTTTACCATATGCAATGTTTACCAATCATTTTGAAAATATGACAAACCAAAATTAGAATAAATATAGGTATTATAATTATGACAAAATAATAGGTACTTCAAGTTATTTATGAATTAATTAATTTGTATATCAACCTTACATTGATACGTATTATGTTTTGTTTGTATTGAACTTTAGTATTTGTCTAAAGTGTAAAGCCATTCAACAAAATTTGTTCTTTTTGAGATAAGTATAGAAATACTATAAATTCCAAATTTAAATATGTATAGGAGCAATTAGTTTAGCTAATCTTTATGAAACTAGAAACATAGATAGAATGAATAGTTATAATTTTTTCCTTCAATATGAGAGATATATGACATTTCTTAAGATATTTTATTTTTATTTTATAAGCATTATAGTAAAACTATAAACCGAGATTTGCTTAAAATTGTTTTTTGATATAAAAATTAAATGTATCATTGGTTTCAAATTTTAATTAATCCAAGGTGCTATCACCATTATCCTATTCCATTAGTGAAAGATACTTAAAATTGTCTGTTCTGCATTTCACATTTTGTATAATTTTACATACGAAATATTTTATAAATACGTATATAAGTATATAGGTATAATGTATATGTATGATATTTGCCTTCCCCTTAACCAAAGAATCAAAGGTGTCACTGGTGTGCCTGGTATTTTTCAAATTGTGAAATCACTACTTATAAACGTACAAAAAAATATTCTATTTTATTAAATATGCCTAATAATGTAAATTGATATTTTAAAAAAAATAAAGTATTGACAAGAACAGTGGCGCACAAAGGATTTTTTTTTCGGGAGGGTTATTACAAAATTTAAATCAACGGAACTCATGTCCTATGTTTTCTATATGACCGTCAGGTGTAAATTTGACTCATTAATTGGGGGGGGAGGGAGGCTAGACATTGTTTTATAAATTGGGGGAGGGATTTTCCCTTTGCTACTTCTATCCTATTTATAATCTGTTGTATATCTACTTTATAAATGGATTATTATAATATTCTATTCAAAAAAGTAAAAGTGAGACAGACATTTTATTTAAAAAGTGGTGGAATTTCAAAGGGGCTATGAACATTTCTAGGTCTAAGTCCCCCACCCCCAATTTACACCCATGATGACCATCGATCGCGTTGCATGTTATCTACGTTTTCCTGTTTACACTCTTTACTTTTTTGATTTTTCGTGTTATTTTTCAAGAGAGGATCTATAGCAAATATTTTTCACCAACCTCTAAATCAGTAATTTCTTTTCGATCTATTATTGTAGTTTACAATTATTTTGGCATATAAATAGTGACCAAGGACACAATTTCCTCCGCTCGTCACCACTTCGTTTACGCTCTACCAACTTACTGTGCAATGTGAAGACATTTTTGCTTGATAATCGAAAATTGCATTTATTTTATATTGCGTAAGTACTACTTTAAATTCTAAAAAAACGCAAAAAAAAAAAAAAATGTTATCATGGAGCGAGTGACTACTTGTTGATAAAATACATAATACAAATAATAAGTAGTGTTTTCAGGAGCTTTTTATTTGTATTTAACAATTTTCATGATTCCATAACCTTTTTTGAAAAAAATTAATCAAATGTTTGATATTTGCTTGTTATACTCATTCGACGCTGTTGTCCTTACTCTTTGAAAATTAAAAATATCCCTCTATTTCATATAAAAAACTTACCTTGGGATTAACATTTTAAAATAAATGCATTTAGATAACAAAACAAAAATAAAAACCTCATATCGTAACTCAATATTGCAAAATTGACTAAATTCAAATTGCCCCATCTCCAAAGCTAATAATTTCCGCAAAAATAGGTTTATGTCCTTATTTTTAGAATCAAAAAATACATAATAATATAATGAAAAATTGGAGTGGTGGTAAAATTGATTTAAGTCAAGATAACCACAGTAATCTGGTAATTTAAATTCTAAAATTTTAGCACATTAATAATATGTAAGAGTATATGAGTATACCTTAAATTATCAAAATATTCTGAGAATAAATTAGTTAACACACGAACATTATTATTTTATTAATGAAAATAAAACAGGTAATTGACGTAATAATAAGTCACACATAATAAAAATATTTTGTGAGGGATTGTAACTCCTTAACCCCCCCCCCCCTCTGTGTGTGCCACAGGACAAGAAAGCCGGACATACTACGCACCACGGATATTCTTCACTCCTTGGGTCAGATACCCTTGGTAGGTATGTATAATTTTAAAGAAACAATAAATCATTTCTTCAATAAGACGATTTTGAACGAAGGGAATTAATAATATAAAGAACAATAAAAATCCACATTTTCAACACACCCACCAAGAGTATCTAACCCAAAGAGTGAAGAATTTTCGTGGTACGAAGTATAACTGGATTTCTTGCCTATACTTTACTTTTTTTTTCTAATAAATGAAGAATAGTAAAAAAAAATTAAAAAGTGTTAAAATAATGTCCAAAATAGTTTTTTCAAAATTTATTTGTGCCAAAATTTTTCTTATATTATTCTCTATCTATATTTAAATTTTCATAAAGTTTGGATCGGTTTGGATTAAGAAATGATAGTTTTCGAATCTTTTTTTGTCAAACTTTGGGTGTTTTTTTTTTTTAAAAAAATGAAGAATTGGAAAATTCAAAAAATGACCTCTCTATAGTACCAACAATAGGCAAATCGGATTTTAAAAAATTACTGATCGAGACTTTCGGACAAGTATTTCTATACGGAAGTGTTTATAGAAAAAAAAAAAAAATTAATAAATATCATTGTAAGAACACTAGCTTCTTCACTTCATTCAGAATCTAAAATTACATTTAAAGTGAGAATAAAGTAATTTTGCTACTGAAATTATGTTTATATTATTTCATTTAAAAGTACCCTTCCCCCCCAAAATATTTTTTTTTTTGTGTATGCGCCTGATTCTTGGTATTTTATAATTTATCTGTGATTATATTGAAGTTTGTCATTGTGTATGTGTTACTATATTATATGCAAATTATTTTAATTTTAACCATCATATAAATAAGTATAGATAAATTGAATATTATAATTAGGTGTTGAGATAATACAATAATTGTGAATTAATTTTTGTTTTTTTTTTTTCAGATATTCATTACTTCATTGTCCAAATGTTTATTAAACCAGTATGAGATTAAACGTTAGAACCTTCTTTTTGGTTCTTTCTATATTAGTTATTGTTTGTATAGTATCATTTTGGTCACATTGCTCAAATCAAACTTTTGATTCATTTTCAAAACATGTTAAAACTAATTATGGTGTAAGTATGTAGTACATTATTTGCATCTAAAGTAATGCATAGATTCAGATTCTTAGATATTGGGTTTTGATGACTTAAATATAATAAAATATTCTTTACAAAAATGTTAATTCATTGTAGCGTTGAGGAACTGCTGATTTAAAAATAATATAAATAATTAAGTTGGTACAAAAACTGTATTTATGTATTAGATTCAAGAAAATTTTTTATGTACTTTTGGTAATAAGTTTATGGTATAAGTTTGAAAATAAAAATGACTTATTCTAAGACTTTGTAATTACAATGAAAAATTCTTTGCATAGATACCTATTATATATTTAATATATTATACGTAAATGGTAAGTTCTAGCTAATACAGTAATCCCTCGTTATCCGCGTTTTTTTTATCCGCGGTTGGGTCCACGATAACATATTATTAATGCGATTGCAATTGCGATAACGTTTTACCGTTATACGAACACTGTAGAAATTTTTTTTTGACAATTGTAGATAATTGTTGTTATATCGCTATAGGTATAACACATATTATACATTATACATACTTATACTTATTGCAGATAAACCACAAAAAGTTACCTACACATGCACGATTAATAATCGCCAATTGCTCAGTTGTAAGGTGATATTTGTGCGTGATATGTGTACAGCAGTGTTTAATAAATTTAGTAGTG
>JAIPRM010011622.1:0-12746 GCA_025469315.1 Stegophylla sp. TES_Ste_2020
GGAGAAGGTAACATTCAGGTAAAATCTGAATAATAATAATTACAATACCACACAATTATAATTAAAATCGGACTTCAATATTTGCATTATATTTCGAAATATAACTTCTGACATTCCACTTAATTTACATACTTTATAATAATAATAACACATTTGCAACTCAAAATTCGATTTTTCTCATTATTAGAGGTGAACAATTTAATATTTGATCCGTTTACTATGTCTTAGAAAATGATTTAATCACCAGGACAACCTTTCTTTATTTAAAACCCTATTGTGTGTGTTTGAAATAGGTTCCTTTCTACATTAAGGCGGCTCTTAGTGGCTATTATTTAAGGCGGAACGTTTAGGCAATTTCTAATCTTGTTGCCGCTGTAGTGATCACTCACTACAAAGCACTCATAAATTAAACTGACGTAGCACGTTATCTTCTGTATACCGGTCGTTCGTAGTTTGAATAAGGCGAGTAATCGTTCAGAATGAAATAAATACACTTTTAATAAATTTATGAAAATGTATATATTTATTGTATAATTAATGTTTGAGAAATTTGAGGACAGAGTTTAATCTCTGCCCGAGAAATTAGTTATAAGTAAATTTAAGGGATTTGGACTTAGAGGCTCGCGGCGATGTTACTTTGGTAGGCAACGACGAGTATAAGTCCTTACACTGTGGGAGTTATCCTAAATAACAACTGATAATTAAGAACTCATAACTAACAACTAACTTTTACATGGATCTCTACCCGTATATATAGTCGACAATTTGGCCTAGGACAATGTTTTACAGAGTGATGGACCTACGTGCTCCAACTTTTAACTATTGTCCTCGACACGTACAAATGTGTTACGAAAGTATAAAATAGTATAGTATAGAAAATATGTATGACAAGTGACAACACGTGACCTAGATATAGTAGTATGTGGATAGGTTTACTACAACATTCAAGGTTGAGAACCCCTGGTTTTTCGTTATCGCGCCGCCGCCGCCGTGCCAATCTATCTGACAACGACTGTACATGTGTATTCATAAACATATAATAGTGTATACATATACATGGCAGTCCGTGTAATATGTGACAACTGATAAGGCGTTGTGGCCTTGAGAAATGTATTTGGGCGGCAGTCCAAAGGCCACACCGTTATTACCGACTTGTAACTTGTAACGTATTAAATTTAGCGTTGAAAAATACGTAGGATAAGATAAGGGAATAACAATACACCAATTAGTGTCTAGAAATAAAATACTCGATTAATTTGGCCGTACTTTCTTCGACTTTGTTTTAGTCTTACCCCTGTAAAATGTTTTCAAAACAAATTTCAAAACAAATGGTCGAACCAATTTTCTTATATGTACGTTAAAGTGCGTGATTTTAGGTATAACTAACGAATTCATGCGAAATTCTAACTTCAAACGGGTATAGAAAATAAAGTTGAGTAACAATTTTTGAGATCAATTAGACATACATGTCAGTGAGATCATATTAAATTTTCAAGTCTTAATATCAAAAATCAAAAATTTTATTACATAAAAACTAACAAAAAATGAGAAATTTCCGAAATTTTCAAAATGCCGTACTTTACTCAAAATTGATCAAATCTCTTTGAAATTTTTATGAAATGTTTTCGTATCTATTTTTAATGGTCAGTGAAAATTTCAAGTCTCTAGCTGCATTATTTTAGAAGTTATGTCAAAAAGTAATTTTTAATTTTACGGAAATTTCGATAATTGCGTATTTTGCCGTTTTTCGTCAATTTTTCGACAGTTTTTCCACGTTTTTTGAAAAAGTATTGAGAAATTGGAAAAATGACCTCTCAAAAGTACCATCTGGGTTCGATTTTGGATCTATAAAGTTACTGATCGAAACATTTGGACCAGTAGTTCTATACGAAAAAGTGTTCACAGAGGTAGAAAAAAAAAAAAAAATAAACATCATTGTAAAAACATAAGCTTCTGCACTAACGTTCAGAATCTAAAAATGAAAATTATATAAGTATTCAAGTTGCTATACCAGTGTAGCTATAACTATAGATACTGAAGAAATTGTAAAGGATTTCGTAAACTTTAAGACAAAAAAAGTGTTTCAATAAATTTGTGAAAACGACCTGTCAAAACTTTAATTATTACTGTTCTCATATTTTAACCTAATAAATATAGTTTTATATGTTAGATTCTGATATAAATTTCCTACATAGCTTTTTAGATTTTAAAACACAGTACTTTTTTTCGTTTTCAGAATTTTATAATATGTTTAATCTAGGAAATAATTTATTTCTTAAAATATTTAGTTGTAATTTAAGAAGTGCTAAAGCAAATTTTGATGCGTTAATTTTATTTTAGAAAGTGATATACATGGTATATCACTATATAGATATAGATATAATTGTTTTTACAGACACGTGGGATGATGTTCACTTATGTAATTTTAATATACCTGGTTTTGAATTATTCTACTCTAAAGTTAAAAGGAATCAAAATGACGGCATTATTATTTTTGTTAAAGACCATTTAAATGTTGATTTTCTAGAATATAATTATACGGAATCAAATATTCTTAAATTACATCTTGAAGTTTTCAATTCTACTTTTGTTATTATTTGTGTGTATAGATCTCCATCCAATAATATTAATGAATTTCTGAGCATACTTGAAAATATATTAGATACTGTTAAATGTATTAATGGACATATTACAAAAATTGGTGACATGAATATAAATATAATAGGTCGTAACCAGGATTATACTACATATTTAGATACTATTTCAGAGTATGGCTTTAAATCTTATATAAATGTGTTCACCAGAACCCCGTTAAATTCAAATCATTCATGCTTAGATCATATTTTTCACAAAAATATGTACAATAAATATACAAATATTAGTGCAGTAGTTATACAAACAGATATAACCGATTATTACTGTACTATTATAGCTATAGGTACAAATACAATATTATATTCTACTGATAAAGTTTTAAAAATGATTAACTATAATAAATTGAATGATATACTTGCTAATAATACTAATGATATTTGGTCTGATATCTACGGTGAAAATTATATTACTTTATGCATTGACTCATTATTTAAAAGAATAACTGAAGCCATTGATTTATCAATGAGAACAAAAGTAATTAACTCTAAAAATAAAAGTTTAAAGGAATGGATGTCATCCGGCTTACTTTGTTCTTTAAGACGTAAACAACAACTATCAATTCAAATTAAAAAACATCCTAACAATCAAAAACTATTTGCTCACTACACTAAATATAAAAACAAATTTACATACATTTTAAGAGCTGCTAAAACATATTTTTATAAAAATAAATTCAATAAATTTTCTTATAGCCTGAAACTAACGTGGAAGGTAATTAATGAGACGTTGGACTCTAAAAAGCACGACAGTGACATAATTAAATCAGTTAGAAATAAGGATGATATTATTTACACTAACGAAAACCCATCCAAAGTCGCTAATCTATTTAACTCGTTTTTTGGTAAAAATAATGCTAACAAATTTATAACTAATTTTAATTGTGTAGAAGATACTACAAATGAGCAATTTGATCTATATTTTAATGAAATTATAAATGAACCAGAAGTTTTTCAAATTATTAGGAACTTAAAGGTGAAACAGCTGCTGTATTTGACGGTGAATCTGTAAAAATTTTATAGTTTATAGCAAATAATATTGTTAAACCTCTAACATACATTTACAATAAAAGCATAAAATATAAAATATTTCCTAATAAATTTTAATTAGCTATAGTCAAACTTCTATAAAAAATGGAGATAGACAAAGCATAAATAACTATAGGCCCATTTCAATGTTATCAAATTTTTCAAAAATTCTTGAAAAAATTGTTAAAAAAAAGTTTATGTCTTATTTAGATAAGTTTAAGCTACTATCTGAAAACCAATATGGTTTTAGACCTGGTATTGGAACGGAAAATGCCTTGTACAATGTGACTAAGTTTATTTATGAATCACTAGACAAAAATAAAAAAACAGTAGCTATATTTCTGGAACTTGCTAAAGCTTTCGACTCAGTTGATCATATCATACTCATAAATATACAGTGGCGTGTCCAGAACAAAATAATTGGGTAGGCCCTTTCTTTTCTGTAGTTTGTTTATTCTACACCGGTAAGATTGTACCTAGCATTATGGGAAGTGAATTTTCGGATTTTCAATTTTGGCCATTATACTTTGTATAATTTGGTGTACTTTTTCTTAAATAATAGATACTTAAAAAGCAAATCATTTTCAACAAAATTGAATAAACATGTACAAGGCAACTGGTAGGTATTACATAATAGGAAATTTAACAGTCTTTATTTTTTGTAGACGTTTTAGAGAAAACAGACTTGAAAAAAAAGTATGTACTTCGCACCTCGGGTGAGATACTCTTAGTGGGCTTGTTGTATTTTAAAGAAACGATAAATCACATCTTCAATAAAACGATTCTGAGCATAGCTTCACTTAATATACAATAATCGTAATTTTCAATATGTTTAATATTTTTTGTTTAATAGTAAAATACGCCATGTGTAATTCGATATCCGTGTAAATTATCAAATTAGTGTAAATAGTAACTTGATAGTAAGTTACTATTATCACCAAATGGTCGAAATTTGACCAGAATAACGAAATTAATTTTTGTGTGATTGTAGCCTGATCTTAAATATTATACTGATATACACGCATTGAACTTAAATATTGAACTAATAATAATTTTGTTGAATACTTACATCATTAACGAAAAATGAAAATTGATTTTTCATAATATATTCCCTTACTATTGTTTATGAATATTCAATAAATAATTTCAAATTGTAGTAAAATATAAATGTCATAATAAAATAAATTTAAGAGGCTCTAATTATTTTTCCGTAAGAAATTTTATAAAACCAAAATATTTGCAATAAATTGCTCCATTTAAGTACCAAGTTTCAAAAAGATCGGTTGGACTAATTTTCTTTTACGTACGTTAAAGTGTGTAATTCTAAGTAAAACTAACGAATTTAGTTAATTCCAACGGTTATAGAAGAAAAAGTTGACTTACAATTTTCGAAATTTTTTGCATATCAATTAGACATATATGTGAGTAAGACCATATTAAATTTTCACGTCTAAATATCAAAAATTAAAAATTTGACTACATAAATGTTAACAAAAAACGAGAACTACCCAAAATTTTCAAATTGCTGTATTTACCTCAAAATTGATTAAGTATTTTTGAAATTTTTATGAAGTGTTCTCGTGATAATTTTAATTAGCAAAACTAGTTGGTAAAAAATTGTATAAAAAAATAGTTGGTGAAAGTTTTTAGTTTCTACCTGCATTGATTCTGAAGTTATGTTAAAAAACAATTTATAATATTATGAAAATTCCGGTAATTGAATAATTTGCCGTTTTTTGTCAATTTTTTTTAACAATTTTTCTGCGTTTTTGAAAAAATTATTGATGAATTTGAAAAATGACCACTTTAAAGTACTATCTGGGTGTGATTGAGTATCTATAGAGTTACTGATTGAAACTTTTAAACAAGTATTTCTATACGAAAAAAAGTTCACAGAAAGAGAAAAATAAATAAACATCATTATAAAATCATAAGCTTCTTCGATTTGCTCAGAATCTAAAATTAATAAAATTATAAAATAGGTATACAAAATAGTATTAATAAGTAAAACGAATCATTTTTAACTATATTGATTAAATATGTACTAGATAAGATGTCATATTACTTGTGATAAAAAAAAAAAAAAAACGTCAAATAAAAATTGGGCAGTCCCAGTCCTAGTCGGCCTACCCTGTAAACATACCACTGTAAATATACTTCCTTCATATGGTATTAAAAATACATGTTTAAATTGGTTTAAAAGTTATTTGTTGAACAGGAAACAAAAAGTTAAAATTAATAAAATTACTGATAAATATATGTCAATAGACTGCGGTGTGCCACAGGGTTGTGTTCTTGGTCCAGTTTTATTTATCTTATATATAAATAAAATATGTAATCTCAACATCAATGGTAAAATAGTTACATTTATGCTGTCGACACTTGCCTTCTATTTTCTGCTGACTCTTGGTGTAATGTTTTCAGAAAAGCAGAACTTGAGTTTAAAAAAGTAATTAAATACCTTAATCAAAGAAAACTGACATTAAATTATAAAAAAACAAATTTTATGAATTTCACTATTAATAATTTTGTATATAATTTTAATGAACTACCAATACATTTTTGTGAAGATCGTAGACTATGTAATAATATGGAATGTAAAATATTATTAAGGGTTCCCAGTACTCGGTACTTAGGTTTAATATTTGATTTTAATATGAGATGGAATCTTCATACAAACAATTTAGTTAAGCGTTTGCGTACTCTTAATTTTAGTTTTTATAAGTTGCGTAATATTGTGCATTTAAACACTATGAGAACGATTTATTTAGATCTTTATCAGTCTATTTTTCAATTTGGATTATTAGTATGGGGTGGTTTAACTAAAAATACCTTAAGACCTTTAAAATTACAACAGCAGCAGGTTATTCGAATATGTCTTCGTAAAAAAGTATTATAAGTCTTTAATAATCTTAATTTTAAAAAGTTTAAAGTCCTTTCTGTAACACAATTATATAAAAAAATATCAATTATGTGGATTATAAAACATCGAGATGAATGGTTTGATTTTAAAAACATTCAAAATATAAGAGAGCATAGAGTATTTGATGTCAAAACAGATTTTGTAAAAAGTCTTTTGGACAGAGATTAGTTAACTATCTTGGACCTACATACTATAATTCATTGCCTATTGAAATAAAAAAATATGTCGTTCAAAATAATTTAAAAGTTAAAAAATCCGTCTATAAATGGATTCTTAATACTCATGAGTAGACAAGTTTAATGCAGACAGCTAGTTAACTTTTTTATTTATTTTTAACATGTATTATATTTTATTATTTGTTATATCCATGTTTGTACATTTTTGCTGCTAAAACTTATTATTTTATAGTTTATATATTAATATTTTAAATTTAAGTTTAAACTAATAATTAATAGTGTAATCTAGTTTTAAATACTTTTGTAACTCTATGCCTCCGCCACAAGCTTAGCTTAAAGAGGAGGTATTCATAATTTTATTCATTACATAGTTTAAAATTTGTATTTGTATTTTTAATAATGTTTTAAATTTGAATAAATAATAAAATATTTAAAAAAAAAAAAAAAAAAAAGCGTTAGTTGATTTGCTTACGGTCGCTGGTTCGAGTCTGACCTCATGAATGCGATAGCGCGCTCACTATTGTCGTCGATAATTTAGCGGTTCTTGCGCAGTTAATTTGGTTAATATACGAGTACAACAATAATTTGTATGCTAACCGAATTTGATTGTGCCAGCCGTTGGATAGTCGACGAAAATGGTTGAACTCTCTTGTATAGCAAAATAACACGTGAACACCGACGCTTTAGATAACTACCACTACTAACCATCTTAACCCTTTTGATTTTTAGATTCTAACGAAGTGAAGAAGCTTATGATTTTAAAATGATGTTTATTTTTTTTATTTATTTTAGATTTTGAACGAAGTGAAGAAGCTTATGGTTTTACAATGATGTTTATTTTTTATTTTTTTTTCTCTTTTTCTGTAAACACTATTTCGTATAGAAATACTTGTCCAAAAGTTTCAATCAGTATCTCTATAGGACCGGAATCACACCTAGATGGTATTTTAAAGAGGTCATTTTTCCAATTTCTCAATACTTTTTCCAAAAACGTGGAAAAGTGTCGAAAAATTGACGAAAAACGGCAAACTACTCAATTATTGAAATTTCCGTAAAATTAAAAATTACTTTTTGACATAACTTCTAAAATAATGCAGCTAGAGAATTGAAATTTTCACTGACCATTAAAAATAGATACGAAAATATTTCATAAAAATTTCAAAGAGATTTGATCAATTTTGAGTAAAGTGCGGCATTTTGAAAATTTCGGAAATATCTCATTTTTTGTTAGTTTTTATGCAATAAAATTTTTGATTTTTGATATTAAGACTTGAAAATTTGACATATATGTCTAATTTATCTGAAAAAATCTCAAAAATCGTTAGTCAACTTTTTTTTTTATACCCGTTTGAAGTTAGAATTTCGACTGAATTCGTTAGTTTTACTTAAAATTACACACTTTAACGTACATATAAGAAAATTGGCTCAACCTATTATTTTAAAATTTGGTGCCTAGATAGATGATTACGGACGAATAATGAAACATTTTACAAGGGCTTAATTGAAAAAAAATTGGAGAAAATAAAAACAGATATTACGAAATATCTATATACTATAAGCATTTAATTACTGAAGGTTGATAATGTTTTATTGCATCTTATGTATTTTTCGACGCTGAATACGATGGTGTGAATTAAAATCCACGTGCAATAATAGTTTTCTAACTATTTTATTCTATTTTGAGAATTCAATATTTTCGGTTATTATACTAAATATAATATATTAAAATAATAAAATAATATACCTACTATTTCACCTACATGGTAAAGTAATGTATTGTGACCTAGTGGAAATGGAACCCGCCTTGCACGTGACAGTACCGGATTCGATTACAGCCCAGCACTCCGAATTTTCGCATTTTTTTTTTTCTTATATTATATTAACTTCCTTCGTTTAGAAACGTTTTATTGAAGAAATGATTCGTTTCTTTAAAATTCAATTCACCCGTCATGCGAAAAATACCCATCGTGCGAAGTATGTCCGGCTATTTTGTTTTAAATGTATTAATTTCAGGTTCTGATTTTATTTTTTTCTGTAAACAATTCTTTTTATAGAAATTCTTGTTAATATATTTCATTTATAGTTATTTTTTAAATCTATTTCAGACTACACTAGTTCAAAATTTACTTAATTTACATTTAAATGTAAGTGAATTAATAAATTAATTTATTTGCCGTAATTTTTTTTGGATAGGCAACCTACTATACTTAATGCCAGGAACTTGGCGACCTTATGTGCACAACGACGAGGAACGGGCGATTGTACCGAGCGGCGTAACGGCGGCGGCAATGACGGATGCGATAACGACGACAAGGAATGGAGAGAGTTTTTTATTCGAGAAACAGGAAGTTGAGTTTAGTTATATTGGCGGGAAGTCTCAGTAGTCGGATCGGCTTACTGTGCAATGAACGTAGAACTCACACAATCTCGGACAAATAATACAAATTCTAAAAAACAATCAAACACAACTTACGTACTAACTTATAATCTATGGCTGGTAAATAGCTGGTAACTGTACTGGACGACAGGGGTTTTGAAGAAAATACAATGATTGTTTATATTTTAAATATAAACGTGAATTTAATATGCTATTGTGAATATTTTATAAAATGCTCATAAAAAAAAAAAGTAAAATGATTTTTTTAAATATAGAAAAATAGATTTATAAATGACATGATGTGTCATAATATTCATAAAGGTACTTGGATTTAGCGGTTCTTGCGGCTATCATCTGCAGCCATGTTTTGAATATTTTGATCTTGTACCAGTTGCACCGACGAATCGTCATGCTTGATAACAAAACCATGTCCTTGAGAGGAGATGTCTCCTCCCCACGGACCACCGACGATCGCGATTCTCGATTCGAAAACAGGTCCCGAACCCGAACCCGAGCCCCAACCGTCTTCCAGATTAGACTGATGTGTGGGCTCGTCCTCGGTTTGCGGTTCCGGTGGCACAATGAACATCTGCTGCGGGTAAGTAGAAGGCGATGATGACAGTCTCGAATAATTGTCGGTGACAACGTTGTAACTGTTATTGTTTTCTAATTCAGCCCCGTTCACGATGTCGTCGGGTTTCTCTAGTGGCAAGGGTTTCGCGGCGACTGTTAACGACTGCACAACCGAGTTCAGATACTGCACAGCCGGTAACTGGGTCGAATCGTTCTTGACCATGATCAGTTGATCGGCGTCGTCTTGATAAATTTTTTCGACTTTGGTCTCCACTTTGTGACCGGATTTATTGTTCTGGTACAAGGGTACTACGAAGAATGATGGTTGCTGCCGTTTCAAATTCGGCTTCACATCGACCTCGGAACCGGCTGACGACGTGGAGAAGATCGATTCTGTAGAGGTGATAAGTATACCCGTTTTGATCGATTCGGTTGTGAACACTGACTTGGCAATAATAATTGTGTTCGACGATGGTTCGCCATCGGAATATTGTGATTGGTCGTTAGTGTTATTTTTCTTCCAGACGAACATAAAGTACTGGTTAGGGATGTTTACAACCGGTTTCTGTTCCGTGTCACGCATTAAGTTAAATTTGGATTTCAAAAAGTTCATTTTATCGCGTATTTGCCCTTTGAGAAAAACCACACGTTTATTGAACTTGTCGATCAGGCGATTTTTCTCGTCATTAAATTTACCCGCCATCCATTTCATGTACATGCCTTTTTTGTATAATATATTCTTATACGGATTTCCTTCGTCGTTGATCCCAGAATTTATTCCTGTTTTAAGTTTGGAATTCACATCAAAGTTTGTTTTCGGATCTGCAGTAGAAACTTGTCTGTCGTTAAGTGCGGAATTCCCATTCGGATTAGCCTCCTCGATTTCCATTAACATTGATGGTTGTTTGTTCGGTACTAAGACGTGGTATACGTCATTTTCCCGCACAACCGGTTGTTTGACGGTTGATGGTGAATATTTTGATAACCACCATGAATGCAATAATTGGCCGACATGTCCTGTACATTGTGCACGTTGAATTCCATACAAAATGAACGTAAAAAATAACATAAGCTGCATTGAAGTCATTCTAAAACAAAATGAAATTATTAAATTATTTTTAATATCTATTAAATTAACACAAAACCTTATACGTATATTGTAATATAACTATCATACATTTTAGATTCTGAGCGAAAGCGAAGAATGTATTAGTTTTACAAATCTGTGCGTTTTCTTTTTTTCTTTTTTTTTTCGAAACAACATTTCGGGTAGAGATACTCGTCCAAAAGTTTCGATCAGTAACTCTATAGAACGGAAATGTAGTCAAGATGGTACTTTTAGGAGGTCATTTTTCCGATTTCTTAATACTTTTTTTAAACGTACGCCTAGACTACCCAAAAATTGACAAAAAACGGCATAACGCGAATTTTCGTAAATTTGATTTTGTTTTTTTGATATAACTTCCAAAATAATGGAGCTTGAAAGTTGAAACATTCACTAACTACTAAAAATATTCACGCGCACATCTCATAAAATTTTCAAAAACATTTGACCAAATTTGAGGTAAGTACGACATTTGGAAAATTTCGGAAATTTCTGGTTTTTTGTTAGTTTTCATTAAATTCATAAAATTTTAATGTATGGATATTAAGAGCTGAAAATTTAATACAAATATATTCATATGTATTTCTAATAGTACTCAAAAAATCTCGAATATCGTTAGTCAAACTTTTTTTTTACAACTGTTTAAACTTGGAATTTTTACAGAATTCATAAGTTTTACTTAAAATTACACACTGAAACGCATATAAAAAATAATTGGTTCAGCCGATCTTTACGAAATTTGAAATTTGGTACTTAGATAGAAATTATCAAGACGAATATTTTGATGTAGTAAAATTTTATACGGACGAATAATTGAAAGTTTTATAAGGTTTTTATTGAAGAAAATTCTGAAAAAGTACTGACAAATATTCTAGCAATACCGAAATAATTATTATCATGAAATCAATTTTAGTTATTTAGTAATAACTTCCAAAGTAATGGAGCTTTCACCAACTACTAAAAAAAGTTATGCGCACCCCTTATAAAATTTTCAAAAACATTTGACCAATTTTGAGGTAAGTATAGCATTTTGAAAATTTCGGAAATTTCTCGTTTTTTGTTAGTTTTTAATTCATAAAATTTTAATGTATGAATATTAAAAGTTGAAAATTTAATAAAATCATATTCATATGTATTTCTAACAATACTCGAAAAATCTCGAAAATCGTTAGTCAAGTTTTTGTATTATAACTGTTTAAATTCGGAAGTTTGACAGAATTCATTGGTTTCAGCATTGATTAAATAATACTCAGATCGGCCGTCAGATTATTTTTATCGACAACATATAAATAATATTTAGATCCCTCAATAAGGTGGCGCGCCTATCGGCGTATGACGGAAATTGGAATTGTCCGCAATACCCCGCGACCCGCACACCAAGACTATTTTGGACTAGTTATAACAAAAACAATTTATATTAAAAATTATCGTGGCACTGAATATGATAATAATATGAATATAATACAATAAAAGTAAACAAAAAACATAACGTTTTCAATGTTTTCATTGACTGGCGGAACAAAATATATAGTACCTACATTTTGTATTTTTCCAACAATATTTGAACGGAATTATACTGTTGCAAATGACTTGTGTTATTATTTTTTCATTAAAATTATTTAATTAATTTTATTAGTATTAAAATGTCGGGAAATGTTTGCCAGTATTATAACTGCAGAAAAATAAACGCAAATTTCCATCATTAAAAATGTTTAGATTTCCGAATGATCCAACAAGATTAATGTCATGGGTAATTAATTCAGGTAATTAAATTTAAATTTCAAGTGAAATTATTTTTGTTTTTACTTCACTTCATTTTCTACTTTTCTAAAAAATTACCCATTATGCTTTTTGTTTAAATTTGAAGAGAATCAGTTACCGAGTTCAATTTTTTAGATTCTGAACGAAGTGA
>JAIPRM010011623.1:0-12746 GCA_025469315.1 Stegophylla sp. TES_Ste_2020
CCTAAATTTGACAAAAACGACTCGGAAACCATCATTTTTTGATCCGAATTTTATGAAAATTTAAACATAGATAGAAAATCCTATAAAAAAGATTTTGGCCAAAGAAAATTTTGAAAATGTGAAAAAAATTTTGGACATTTTTTGAAAATTTTTTTTTCTTATACTATTTACTTCCTTCGTTCAGAATCGTTTTACTGAAGAAATGATTTATCGTTTCTTTAAAATTTAATACGCCCGTCAAAGAATACCACCCGTCGTGCGAAGTACACCCATCGTGCGAAGTATGTCCGGTTTTTTTCTTATACATTTTTTATACTTTTTCATGTAGTAGTTCTCAATTATTTTCTCAAAATTTAGAAAAACTAATCAAAATTTAACAAAAAAGATTCGGAAACTTATCCATACTTTATGATAATGTAAACGTTGATACACAAAAATATTAAAAATATTTTAGCGCGAGAAAATGTTTGAAAACATAAAAAAAAAATTTTGGGAATTTTTTCAAATAGTTTTTTCTCATTAAAATATTTTTCTTTTTAGGTAAAATTGTCTTTTCACTTTTCTTTATTTATTGGATAAAAAAAAAATAATAATAATAAAGTAAAATAAAGTTAAGTAGAGTGTAGTGAAAAGTAGATTATAGACAAAAAAGCCGAACATACTTCGCACAATGGGTATTCTTCGTTCCTCGGGTCAGATACTATTAGCAGTTAGCGGGTGTATTGATAATGACGACTTTTATTATTCATTAAATCAGTGGTTCATAACTTTTTATACACGGCGACACCCTTATTTAAATCCATAAAAATGGCGACACGCTTAATTAAATTATTTTATTTTTGAAAAAATAACAATTATTATCTATGTAAATTATTACACCTATTCGTGTTAAAATTTTATCAAAAAAAGAACTAGATTTACTTAACACCATGGGTGTCTTCAATTCTTAAATTGGGTACTTTTAGCGGGTGTATAGAAATTTAAAGAAATGATAAATTATTATTTCGTCAATAAAACGACTCTGTGTAAAGCTCCAGTTTATTCGATACAATTTTACTTAAAAGTTATAAAGTTTGTTTTTGTAACAAAAATTATTTATTTTTTACCCATTCAGTTTTATTATTTTACTATTAACTGGAAAGTGAGAAAAGAAAAATAAAAATGATGAGAAAAGAAGTGTTATTACTCATATTATTGTCTATCTGGTATCTATCTTAACATTTGATAATATTTGAATAAAAAAAGAGTTTTAAAGGCATTTTTGTTAAATTATATGATTTATATGTAGTTTTACCAAATTTTAAAAAAATATTGAGAATTTCGAAAAATGACCTTTCAAAAGTACCATCTAGAGGTAAATTTTGATGCTAAAAAATTCTGTTTATAATTTTGGACAAGTATTTCTATACAAAATGTGTTTACAGAAATAAAAATAAATATCAATATCATTGTAAAAACAAGCTAGCTCCTTCGCTCTATACAAAATTTAAAATTATAAATTTACATGACTAAAGATCGTATATTTTCATAAAAAAATTCATTGAGATATTTGTGATATGGTGTTATGCGAACTTTTCTTTACAGCATAGTTTATATAGTTTAAACTCCAAAATATAATAAACAATTTTTTTTTGGTGACACACCTAACAGAAATACGCGACACACCGGTTGAGAACCACTGCATTAAATTATTAAAATACTTTTTTTTTCGTTTTCCAATATTGCAAAACGTCTCCAATTAAAATTTCCATAAATGTAATAAAATAACACATGAATATATTTTACTTGTAAAGCCATATTTTCATCGGCTGAGCGTTAGTAACCAAAAAGTATTGTCGCAGATCCACTTTTACGTCGAAAATCAGCAACGGTTTTTCTATAAAATGAAAGAAACAAAAACGTTTTACGTAAGTATTTTATAATCATGAGCAGGGTTGGGATTTTATAGCATTTGCATATTCCTTATGAGATGCTTAAAAAATAGCAGAGTAAGCTAAAAATATGTTTTATGACACAGAGAGCTCAAATTAAAATTGTATTATTTTGTTTTTCTTTTTTTGCATATTTTGCTATATTTTAGTTTTTACTGCTTTGTTGGATTTTTCGAGACTTTTTTACATTTTTACCTGTTTTTTTAATTAAAATCGGTCATATTTTATGAATTTATATTTTAGTAAACGTGTTTTTAGATTTTTGTCGATTGAATTATCAAGTAAATTTTAAATGTATTGATTAAGTAAATAGACCGATTACGCTAATGGCTGATGCAACATACTTTTTTTAAAAAAAAATAGCGGTTTTTCTAAATTGAAATATACTTCATATACCTTGGAGGGTGAAGAAAATTGAATTACTTAGTGAACTTAAATGTAAGAATATTTTATACTTCAAATATGCACCGATTGTATCAGAAAACTGATTTTTTTTTTTTGCTTATTTTGTTGTTTTTATTGCATATTTAGCGATATTTAAGATAATATCATAGCGCATATTTATGCAATTTTGAGTGCTATAAAATCCCAACCCTAATCACGAGCAAAAACGTCGACAGGTAGGGGAAATTAATGGTAGTCGCCCTTCCCCTGAACTCCCAGACGCCTTTGAACGCGAGCATAACAGCAATTTTCGTATTTCTTTACCGATATATTTTTGTACCACGTGCGTTTTGTGCCGTTTATTGGGTCCCTCAAGAATCTTCAAAATTCTATCGTAACGTCTCTCCAAACTTATTCCCAAACCAGAACAACTGTGCGGTGGCTTTACGATCCACAAATTCGTGTCGCCTTCGATGTAATATTGCGGACAAAAGGATTCGATTTTTCGTGCCAAACCGTCGAAACGCTCGTAAACGTCCTGAAGTCCAATAGAGTAAACTGGGTGGTGCAAATGTAGCAACTGCACCACCACATTTGAAATGTAGTGGTGCAAGTAAGTTATATTTATGCACCACTAGACAATTTATGTATGTATGTTATATCGTTTCTATTTTCAAAAGTCAACATATTTTGTTTTCTAAAGAAATATACACAAAATCGCAATAATATTGTCCTAAAGCTGTGTCTCTATTACGTCATGGGTCTCCATATTTAACCTTATGTGAATAGAATTTTAAGGAAATGATAAATCATTTTTATAATTAACCGATTCTGAGTGGAGCTTCAGCTAATAATAAACAGCAATAATTGTTAGTTTTATATTAAGCATGTTTAAGAATAATTTCCATTCAACCCGAAATTTGTTTATAAATAGATATTATTGAGATTTTCATGATTCAAGCAACATTACTTTTAAAATAAGTAATAACAGAATAATCTGTCCATTTTATTATCCTCTGTAATTTTTTATTATTTTTGGAAAAAGTTAAAAAGTTTTGAGGCCTTTGAAAAATTACATCTTTAAAGTACCATCGATGATTTCTGATCTTATATGTCACTATATGTCAAATATCAAATCGTGTTTCTATAAAAAAAAAAAATAGAAAAAAAGAAATAAACAACATTATAATAGCACTAGCCTCTAAGTCTCTTCAATTCCCTCAGAATTTAAGTTTTTGGTATTCAAATAATTTAATACTTATTAATTATTTTTTGTTAAAAAAAGCAGGACGTACTTCACGCCATGGGTATTCTTCGCTCTTTGGGCTGGATTTGGTAGATGGGTTAAATTTCAAAGAAACGATTAATCAGTTCATCAATAAAATAATTCATAATGGAGCTTAAGTATATACAAGATAATGTGTTAAAGTTTTTAAATTTTCCTACCCAAAAACTGAGAACCAGAAAAAAGTTTTTGATGGAAATAAAATTGTTGGAAAAAATGTCAAAAACAGAATTAAAATGTTTACATATTAAGAATTTTCTTTCCTCAAAATATTCTTCATATTTCTTCTATCTATATATTATATATTTATATTTTCATAAAATTTAAGTAGTGCTTCCAAATTTTGGAAAAACTATGGAGAATTTCAAAAAATGTCCTCTGTAGAATATCATCTAGAGCCGAATTATGGTTTAAAAAGTGGTTAGTTGAAAATTTTGATAAATATTTCTATACTTAAAAGTTTTGACTGAAAAAAAAAACATCATTATAAAAACACCGACTCCTTTGCTCCATTCAGAACTTAAAAGTAAATTGGATAAGAATTAAAAAATTACTTATCAAGTGATGATTTTGGAATATAAGTAGTTTTGATGGGTTCAAAATGAGAATGCTTGTCTTCCCTGCACCACCAGAAATTGAGGCTAATTTACGCCACTGCTGAAATCATTCGTTTTTAGTAACGTGGGTAGTCGTCTTGCAGATTGTTCGATGTAGATTTTTAAAAATATTAAATCAGATTGAATATTATAAACACTGACGTTAATTTGAAACTGGTTGACAAGACGAACAGTGGCCATTTCCTCGAACAATTCGTAGTACCAAATCATGAATTTTTTCCAACAGCTTTCCAGTTCCGTTGTAAACCATAACACGTCTTTTTCGTTTTCATGCACGTAGTTTATGAACTCCCAACACCGTTGTTCAATGAAGTCGATCATTTCGTACGGGATCTAATGAGAAACATGTAGACAGTGGTTTGATTTAATTTTTAACGTACGAACATATTATATAATGGGGCTAGACCAGAGGCGTAGCTAGGATTTTCTTAAGGGAGGGGCTTACAAGTTTTTTAGTGGACTACTCCAGTGGTGTAGCTATGATGGGGATGGGTTAAAGTGTATAAAATAATGCTATGTACCAGAGCATTGGACCCGAGTAATTTATTTGGGTGAAAATTCAGGTGCTTTGGATTATTAAACATTTCTGGTTTCGATTAAATGTAGATTTATTGAGGTTAATTATGGTTTATGATTAAATCTTAATCCATAGTATTTTTTTACAGAAGTAACGTATACACTAAACCTCAATTAATTTCATTATCTAATTGAAGAACATAAAAACTAAACATATTTATGTTGTGGTTATTTTGCAAATATATTTTCAATCTTTTTATTGTCAAAAATGATCGTTCATAAGTAGGAATTGACTCTGAAAATTTTGCAAAATTCTATAGAAGTTTAAAAATAAGTAAAAAAAGATATTGTATCATATTGTTGAAGAGCGTCAAAATAATTTTCTAGAAAGCTTAAGTTTTTGCTAATTTTTTTGACATATATACAAATACAAATTTCTTATAAAGTATCAACGATGACATAAAATAACTCAAGAATGCTTTTACATTATTTTACATTATTACATATTTTCAATTATTATTTCTTTGTCTATCATAATAATGTCTAAACGTGTACATTTAAGTGGAAATTTAAAGAGGAAATTAAAAATACAACGCACTGAAAAAGAAAAATTACTCCCGCGAATTAATACTTTTTTTAATAAAGATGTTTCTGAAAATAATTCAAGTTTAAGTACTACGTATGTGAAATCTACTTTTACGAAAACAACTGATATTGTAAGTAGAAATATATATTATAAAAAAATGACTATAAAATTTCAAATAAAATATATGAAGTAGGTACTAAAATTTAAAACGAAAATGTTGTATAATATTCATTATTCAGTGCCAATGTGTTATTTCACATTTTTATTGCATATACGCATTGCCTTTTTTTTTAAATTAAATATGATTTAAATACCGTTTAAAAGCTAATACATATATTTTTTTTTGTTATACTAAAAGACCCAATTTGTTCCATCTACGTCTTCGACTATTCAAATTTCTAATATTCGAGAAAATTCTGAAGTAACAGATAATGTGAATGATGAAATTGAATTTTCATTAAACCCAGATTTATCAGAAGCAATACATTCAATGACCTTAGAAGATTTTTCAAATGTCAAAGCTTTTTTTCCAAATGCATTAAATACATCAGATAAAATTTTTATTATTTCTAAAAGACCATGCCAACCAGGTGGTCCGATAAATTTCCGATAAAAATGATTAGTAACAAAAGTCGTTCATTTTCTACTGAACATTACAACGAATAAAGTCAAGGGGGTGTAAGTTTGCATCGTAAATGGATTTGTTACTCAAAATCTCTTGTTTATATCTCTAGTTTACTGTCAGCCTTGTTGGTTATTTAGTAAATCAAGTTCATGGATCAATGGAATTTGTGATTTGTGACTGGAAACATATTTCACAGAAAATTAAAATGTATGAAAAGAGTTTTTCCCATATAAATGCTTGTCTTACTACAGACCGATGGGAAAAAAATAACACTTTATCTGAAGAATTAAAGTTACAAATCAACGTAGAAGTTGGATTTTGGAGGCAAGTCATAAAACGTATTATAAATGTTACTCTGACGCTGGGGTTTCAAAATCTATCGTTTTGAGGCCACAATGAAAAAATTAATAGCGATAACCGTGGTAACTTATTAGTAGTCATCGATCTTCTTGCGATGTATTATCAGAACTTTTACAACGACGCCCTTAAAAAATCAATTATTTAAGCGCCACTATTCAAAATGAAATAATTAATATGATTGCCAAATGTGTAAAAAAATCTATAATTTCCGATGTTCACAAAGTTTCGTTTTTCTCATACATAACTGACACCATACAAGACATTACGAAACAAGATCAAATGAGTCAAATAATTCGTTATGTAGTCACTGAAAAAAATGAAGATAATAAACAGATCAAACTTAGGATAGAAGAATCATTTCTTGGATTTCGTTTATTAAAAGATCATTCAGCATCAGGATTTTCTGATAAAATTTTAGAAAATATTAAAAATGATTGGTTAGATGTTGGTAAATTACGCGGACAAGGTTATGACGGCGCAGCTGTTATGGCCGGAATTTATAACGGCGTTCAAACAAAAATAAAAGCTCATTGTCCTCTTGCAGAATATATTCACTGTAATGCACATAATTTGAACTTGGTTTTAAATGATACGATGTCTGCCTCAAATTATATCCAAAAATTTTTTGGCATTATTCAAAAATTGTATGTTTATTTTGCGTTAAGTGGAAAATGCTGGAAAATAATAATCGAAATTTTATTAATTGGTGAAATAACACTTAAAAAAGTTTGTTCTACAAGGTGGTCATCACGCCATCAAGCTATTTCGCCGATTCGGTATGAATTTTTAAATATTTTGAAAGCTCTTACAAAAATAATATTATTGTCTAAAAATAAAGAGGAAATTTCTGAAGCTAAACAAATTTTAAAAAGTATTGAAAGTTTTAACTTTGTATTAATGTTGGTATTTATGAGTGCTGTACTAAGAAATGTTGATGGTATCTCAAAATTGTTACAACAAAGTGATATTGATCTTCATAAAGCTAAAGGACTATTACAAACATTAACAAGGAAATTAAAAATGATGAGAGAAAATTTTTCAGAATTTTTAACAGAAGCTATTATCCTTTCGAAAAAATGGGGTTTAACACCAACATTTAAAAACCAAAGACATAACAAAAAAAAGGTTTTTTTTTATGAGCTTTGTGAAGACCAAAGGTTAGAATCACCCGAAAAAAAATTTGAAGTTGAGATATTTAATATAACACTTGATCGTTAAATATAACATTGATCACCAGATACTATCTTTTCGGTCATGTTTTAAAGTTATAATATTGTTCAAGTCAAAAACAACAAGATAAATTGCAGAAATGTTATTAATTAAACATTCTCCTCTAACAACGACATACCCAGATGTATACACTGCTTTTATTTTATACTTGACGTTACCCATTACAGTTGCAGAAGCAGAGCGATCGTTTACAAAACTAAAAATAATTAAAAATTACTTACGGAGTACAATGGCAGAGGAACGCCAGGGTGGTTTATCAATTATTTTCATTGAAAACAAGCAGGCAAGGCAATTAAATTTGGAAGAAGTCATTGATAACTTCGCTCAAATGAAGACTCGAAAAGTTAATTTTTAAGTTTATACTAAACATTATATTGCAAATTACAATGTCATGGTTTTTATAAATTTATATACTAAAATTAATAAAATAATGGATATTATATAATTATTTAATTATTAGCTCTCAGAATCACTATTTTATAAAAATTAATAATATGAATATTATGATAAACTTAATTGCTGTGCTACAGAGGGCCTCTATATCTTAAAGGCCCTAGGGCCACCCAGTTTCACTCTACGCCACTGAGTATGAGCATAGTACTTTAAAGAGATCAGTTTTCGAAATTTTCAACAGTTTTTCCAAAATCAATAAAAAATTACCGTGAGTTTAAGAAAAATATGTGCCATTTAATTACACCAATTTTAGTTAATTTTAGTTATTTAGTCGTGATTCCAAAAAGTTGAAATTTTTACACCTAATCAACTAAAGTATAACTATTACAGTCTAAATAAGAATTGGACTATTTTTTAAGATAATTTTAGAATTTAGGAATCGTCTTTGTTTTTTTCCTATATAATTTTTTTTTATATATATAATAATTGCTCATTTACTCGCAACCCTATTCTAACCAAAAAGGCCATATTCCTCTTTTTCAAAATGTATGGATATTATATGAAACAAAAATTTTAATTCAAATTTGTATCTCGTTCATTCATATAAATTTTTGAAAGTCACAATTTAGTTATATCAATAATTAAGAAGAACACATCATAGCAATTTCTAGTTTCTTTAAAAAAAATAATTTTTCCAACCGTTATTCTTAGATAAGACATTTAAAAAATGCTAAATTTTTTCATATTTATATTAAAAATTTTCAACTTGCAACCACTTTCGTTTAAAAAATTTAAGTTTTATTTCAACTGTAGGATTTTAAATATTAAATAAAGTAAAAACGTTTTATCTCAATCTCACCCATAATTTGTTCGAAAATGACAACTGTATCTTAACATACCGGTATTTTGTAAAAAAATCGGGATTTTACTTCATTGTTAATGATAATTCAAAAATATTTGTGTGAGGAAGGACATGATTTAAAAAAATATCCTTTTCTGCAAAAGCAGCAAATTTTGATTTCATGCGTTGTAATGAAAAATAAAAACATTCTTGTTAGAAACTTTTAGACAAGTATTTCCAGTGGCGTAGCCAGAAAATTTTTTTTGGGGGGAGGGGTTAAATTTTCAATTATCTCTCCTACATAAGTTAAAATATAAAATGTTTCATTATTTAGTTTATTAAAATTTAATAAAAAAAAACACAGTCTTCAAAAAATATATACACCGTGTGAGGAGATAAATAATTTTTCTAAATATCTATTTATTATAAGAGTACTTTGTACGAGTATAGATACTATTGGCGTCTGGCCTAAAATTCTTACATTATAATATTATATCACACAATTTTATTATATCTTGCTAGAGATTTCTTACAGTGAAACAAATAACTCGACCCGACCCGATAACGAGACTATTATACATTAAGTTTCGTCTCAGCTACGCCACTGAGTATTTCTATACAAAAATGTCTACACATAAAAAACTTAAGTAAAGTCGTACATACTTAGCTCCACGGATATACTTCGCTCCTCGGGTCAGATACTCTTGGTGGGTGTGTATAGTTTTAAAAAGATTGTAAATCATTTCTTCGATAAGACGAATCTGAACGAAGGAAGTTAATAATAATATAAAGAACAATAATAGTCATCATTTTTAACACACACATACCAAGATTATCTGACCCGAAGAGCAAAGAATATCCGTGGTGCGAAGTATCCGAAGTATGCCCGGTTTTCTAGTCAATACTTTCCTTTAATTTTTTTTTTTTTTTTTTTTTATCTAATAAATAAAGAAAAAGAAAAATAATCAATAAGAAAAAAGTTTTAAAAAAATGTTCAAAAATATTTTTCCACATTTTCAAAATTTTCTTGCGTCAAAATGATTCTCATATTAATGTCTATCTATATTTAAATTTTCATGAAGTTTGTATCAAAAAATGAAGGTTTCCGAGTCATTTTTGTCATATTTTGAACAGTTCCCCTCTTTTCAAAAAAAAAAAAAAAAAAAAAAAATTGAGGAATTGAGAAATTCAAAAAGTGATCTCATTAAAGTACTAACGAGAGGAAAATTTGGTTTTTAAAAAGTTGCTGATCGAGACTTTTGGACAAGAGTTTCTATACGAAAGTGTTTACAGAGAAAAAAAAAAAGAACATAATTATAAAAACACTAGCTTCTTCACTTAGTTCAGAATTAAAAATAAAAAAAATTAACATAATTGTTAAAACACTAGTTTCTTTGCTCCACTCAGAATCCAAAATTTGCATTTAAATTTAATTACACAAAATATACATATTCCGTGACCTTGAACTATATTGAATAGCTATTATAACATAGAAATTAAACATTTTCCCATCAAGCAGAACAATTTAAAACATAAAAATATTATTCTACCATATAAAACTAAAACTAATTAATAAAATTAATAGACAATAATTAATTGATAAAATAATTCTAAATCGAAGGCTACTGTACATAAATAAGAATCCTTTTACCACGACGCCCATTATCGACATTTTTTCTAAAATTTAACGTACCTACCAAGAGCATCCATGTTTACACGATTAGAGTTTATTAATATAATGTAATTTGATTATAACAAAATAACATTTCATAGGAATAGTACGTAAAATATTTTTTATGATTGCTTATAATTATATTTTCAATTGTGTGCAGAGGTGTTTGACGAGTTGGTAAGTTTTATGATCGACCAATAACCAAACTGCATATTAAATATTCATTTACTTATATTATAACATTTAAAATAATATATATTTATCATTTTATTTATAATCAATAATCAATCATTTTGTAATTATGAAAAATTTCGTTTATAAATGTTTCGATTTTTAATTCACTATTGAATCTCTAAGGAAAATATTTTGCAATTAGAACTAAAAATGTTATGACTTAAAGCAGAGATTGTTATTTTTGTTATGAAAAAAAATTTGTTTTAGATGAAGTCTACCTTCAAACTCTCATAAAAATTCAAATTAATGGTTAGACAGAACTGAAAACATATAAGTATTAAAAAAAAAAAAAAATCGGACACACTTCGCACATTGGGTGTTCTTCGCACGACGGGTGGGATTCTCTTGACGGGTGTATTGAATTTTAAAGAAACGATAAATCATTTCTTCAATAAAACGATTCTGAACAAGGAAAGTTAATAATATAAAAAATAAATGAGAAAAAAAAATGTAAGAAAAATGTCCAAAATTTTTTTTTTCACATTTTCAAAATTTTCTAGCGCCAAAATCTTTCTTATATGATTTTCTATCTATATATAAATTTTCATAAAATTAGGATCAAAAAATAATGGTTTTTAAGTCCTTTTTGTCAAATTTTTGGTTAGTTTTTTCCAAAAAAAAAAAATTGAAGAATTGAGAAATTCGAAAAATGACCTCTCTAAAGTAAAATCTAGAGGCAAATCCGGTTTTAAAAAGTTATTGATCAAAACTTTTGGACAAGTATTTTTATACGAAAAGTTGTATACAGAAAGAATAAAAACAAAAAAGAAACATCATTGTAAAAACACCAGATTCTTCACTTCGTTCACTTCAATTATAAATAATATTTATATTTTCAAATCGACTAAAGATAAATATATTAATATGTACTACCAAATAAAAAAACCCGGACATACTTCGCACGATGGGAGTTCTTCGCACGACGGCGACGGGGGGGATTCTCTTGACGGGTGAATTGAATTTCAAAGAAACAATAAATCATTTCTTCAATAAAACGATTCTGAGCGAAGTTTCAAATACTAAATAATAATAATAATAATAATTGGCGATAAGGTTATATTAATAAAATGATATTTAATAATCTTGGGTAGGTACAGCATAATTTGTGTGCGTACTTTCGTTTGTGTTTGTGCGAGCGTGTATGTTTGCGCACTTGGTGTGTATAATGTAATAAAAGTCTAAATAAAAATCAATTTTATTAAATTAATAAATCGACAAACTGACAGTAATTAGTGTAGGTAATTAGAATTATTGTCTCATAACGGGAAAACCTGGATTTTGAACAATTTATATAATTAACTTCATTTTCCGATAATAGTTACACACCTTACACCAAATAAAATTCACTAAATTTTTTCAAATGTCCATTAATAGTCATAATAACAAAATAATCCATGTATATTTTTAATTATAGAAAATTATTTATAGTATTAATATGTATAGTAATTTTTCCATAATTTTTCCTAATTTTTTTCAATCAAAACCTTGTGAAATTTTTAATTATTCATACATCAAAAATTTTCTTACACCAAAATATCCGCAATGTAATTCTCCATCTACGTACCAAGTTTTATAAAGATCGGCTAAACCAATCATTTTTCATATACGTTTAAGTGTGTAATTTTAAGTAAAACTTATGAATTCTGTCAAAATTCCAAGTTTAAACAGTTATAAAACAAAAACTTTACTAACGATTTTCGTGATTTTTCGAGTACTGTTAGAAACACATATGAATATAATTGTATTATATTTTCAGCTCTTAATATCTATACATTAAAATTTTATGAATTAAAAACTAACAAAAAACGAGAAATTTCCGAAATTTTCAAAATGCCGTGCATACCCCAAAATTGGTCAAATGTTTTTGAAAATTTTATGACGGGTGCACATAACTATTTTTAGTAGTTGTGAAAGTTTCAACGTTCTAGCTCCATTACTTTCGAAATTATTACTAAATAACTAAAATTGATTTCATGATAATAATTATTTCGGTATTGCCAGAATATTTGTCAGTACTTTTTCAGAATTTTCTTCAATAAAAACCTTATAAAACTTTCAATTTTTCGTCCGTA
>JAIPRM010011624.1:0-12743 GCA_025469315.1 Stegophylla sp. TES_Ste_2020
AGTTTTGTAATCATTCCAAGAAGGTTGATATTTTCCTTATTGCCATCATGTGTATTTTTTGACGATGAATACGATGATGGTGTGAAATAATATCCACGTGCAACAATAGTTTTCTAACTATTTTATTCTATTTTGTAAATTCAATATTTTCGGTTATTATACTACATACCTCCTAATTCACCTACATTGTCAAGTATGAGAAGCGGCCTAGTGGTAATGGAACCAGCCTAGTGCACGACAGCACCAGGCTCGATTCCAGCCCAGCACTCCAAATTTTTGCATTTTTTTTCCTTATATTATTTATTAACTTCATTCGTTCAGAATCGTTTTACTGAAGAAATGATTTATCGTTTCTTTAAAATTTAATACGCCTGTCAAGAGAATACCACCCGTTGTGCGAAGTACATCCATCGTGCGAAGTATGTCCGCTTTTTTTTTCTTTTTCTTTTTTTTTTCTTTGTACAACTTTTCGTATGGAAATACTTGTCCAAAAGTTCCGATCAATAATTTTTTAAAACCGGATTTGCCTCTAGATTGTACTTTGAAGAGGTCATTTTTTGAATTTCTCAATTCTACAATTTTTTTTTTGAAAAAAACTACCCAAAATTCGACATAAACAGCTCGGAAACCATCATTTTTTTATCCGAACTACATGAAAATTTAAACATAGATAGAAAGTCATATAAGAAAGATTTTGGCGCAAGAAAATTTTGAAAATGTGAAAAAAAATGTTGGACATTTTTCTAACTTTCTTTTTTTCATTGATTTTTGATATTATTAACTACCCTCGTTCAGAATCGTTTTATTGAAGAAATGATTTATCGTGTCTTCAAAATTCAAAACACCCGTCAAGAGTTTCCCACTTGTCGTGCGAAGAACACCCATCAAGCGAATTATGTTTTTTTTTTCAATTAAAAATTACATTTTTACCGACTACAAATTACTATTTTATTCATTTTTTGGTATTTAATATAATGTGGTTTAAACTACAAAATACTTTAACAGCTTTTTTTTACACACAATGAAGCATTTAATAGATAAATGTCTTTTATTAATTTTTATTTCATATTTAATTTCGTATAAATACTTATAACTATTTTTTTCATAGGTACTGTTTCTATACGCAAAATAACCACAGTTGTAAATATATCTACAAGTTACAACTATAGTACAGACTACTTCAATTATTTTATCATTTCATTTTAAAACTCATAATCAATCATAAACATAATTCATATTGATTTGTGATTTCCTATCTCATTTTTCATAAATGTACTAAATATTTCCAACAATTTGTTTACAGGTACTCTTACATTTTATATGTTTCGTATTTTATAGCAAAAAAATAACATGGTAAAAAATGTAATGGGGAGGGATATAACCCCTAACCTCCCCCCCTGCGCACGCCACAGGTGCGAAGTATGTCCGGGTTTTTTTTTCTCTTTTCTGTATTGTATTCAAATAGCCTATGCTATTATTAATTCTTATATTTATCTGTACTATTTACCTCTTTGAGGTGTTAATTATGAATAAATAAAATAAATAAATAAATATATAATAATTTGGGTGCATATAAAACCTCGCGTCATAATACTAATGATTTATGAATATTTCCGTTCACTTTGGCATTTATTTTGTTGTACAGAATGATAGTGAAGTGGTATCACCTTATCTTCTCTACATCGTAATGCTTACAATTTAGGTTTGAGGTTAAATTGAGATTATAGATAATTTATCAAAATAATCAAACTGTCAATTATGTCCGAGACTAGGTAATAACTAATATAGTATTTAGATTTTGGAAGGAAGTCTTATGAACGCGTTTATTAATACATGATATTTTTTGAGAAACACAAAGCCTAGAACCAGTTCTTTTTTAAATTTAATGATTAGATACGCGAACCTGTTCAAAATTTCTATACACATATTTTTTGTAAGACATTTCACCAATGTTATCTGACTCGAAAAGCGAAGACTATTCATGAAGCGAAGTATGTTTGCCTTTTTTATTTCTTGTTAAAAATTTTTAATAACATTATAGTATTGCTATCTAATATAATACCTATATGCTAGATGTATATAAATGAGTGTATGTATGTAAGAGTATGTGACTTATTTAAATAATACAGTTATTGTAAACCACTGAATCAATTGACCTCAAATGTGCTAGCTATGTTTCTTTTGATGTCAAAGACGTCGGTGCTTGACTTTTGGGGGATTTTTTTTTTTTTTTTTGGGGGGGGGAGACTTCTCTCTTCTTTTCGTGGGAAAATTAAGTGTAGCTCCTCTAATTTATTGAAATGCAATGCTGAGAAGGGAATAATAGGAATTAGGAATCCACATTGTTTTTCCTGTTTGAGTTAAATGTTTAATTTAAATAAATACAATATCACCTATATTTCTCATAGTCTAAAATTAAATTTTTTAAGTGGGTAAATTAGTTAAAATAATTTTTTTTTGATTTTGTGATAAGTAAAAAAAATATATGTAGGTACCTATATATATTTAATGTTAAAAAAATTTAAGTAATAAATTATATTTCAATAAGGTACCTAATAAAAATATTTTCCAAATTCAAACATGACAGTAAAAAACATAGGTACAGTAAAACTGGGTGAATAAAATTTTTTTTTAACTTTGGTTTATCATAAAAAGCTATTTTATTTGGATTCATTAATTCATCAAAATATGATTTTTAGAGTACTTTAAGTATCTATATTCAAAGTATGTATTTTTATTTTTATCAGATAATTTTATATATATATATATTTAAGTACCTATTCAGTTTCTATTCACCAGCAAGACCGGATGAATAGAAACATTTATCTTTTTTTTGTAATTTTTTTTCTATTTTACCTAATGGATGTTAAACAGAAACAAATGTTAAGGTTGTTTGGAAAAAAAATTTAAATAAAAGAAAGCCGGACATACTCGCACCTACGAGTGAGATACTCTTGGCTACTATGTTGAATTTTAAAGAAACGATAAATCATTTCGTCAATAAAACGATTCTGAGCGAAGCTTCAAATACTATATAATGATAATAATTGGCGATAAGGTTATACCTATTTAAAAATATATTATTTAATAATATTGGGTACTTGCATAGGTGTGCACAGACGTTGATAGCGAAGGGGGGGAGGCAAAATTTTGCTTCGTCACGTATTCTAACAATGGTGCAGGAAGACATTTTTAGGGGATGGTGAATTCTATTAAAATTAAGTCATAAACAATAAAGTCATAACAAAAAATGTATGGGGCATTCTGCGTCAAATCACATGGTCATCTGCCTGATCTCTTCAGATTTATGTGATAAAATTTTATTACCCTTCATTTGGTATTGTATGACGCGTACATTTTTAGAATATTGAAATTTTATTTAACCTATAAATTTGAGGCTATTTTAATCATTTTATGGAAAACATCAATTTCGCCCCATTTCTTTTTTTTGTGATATCCTAAACGTAGTTGTATATTATTTATCCAAGAAGTAGAATGTATCAATATTGATTTTTATATGTTAATTTGAATTTTTATTTTACAAAATCGAAGAAAAAGAGTTCCTTAACTTATAGAGAAAAATATAAAATTAAAATATATCAAAGCAAAGTATCATTTTGTTGCATATCCTTTATATTTTTTTCGATGTTGTAAATGTTTTTCAAATTAACATTTCAGAAACAAATTAATCTCGGCCCATCATGATTCTGGAATAAATGTAGGTACGTAGTTTAAATTCCTGATTCCAAAAAAAAGAAAAAAATCATGTATTTTAAATGGGGCGAAATTGATATTTTCCATAAAATGATTAAAAGAATCTCAAATTATCTCTTTATAGATTAAAAAAAGTTTCGAAAATTACAAAATAATTTACGAATCGTATAGTTACTAAATTTTTTCACAGAAATCTGAAGAGGTCAGGCACATTAGCTACGCGATTTGACTCAGAATGTCCCACGTATTTCCAAATCTTATTAAAAGCATCTTATCGTCTTTTATACAGATTTTATTGTAGCATTTAATATTAAACCGAATGTATAATTAATATCAGTTATCTGCACTTTTAAAAATGTTTTAAGCTATAACGTTTATCGACAAAATAACACTAACCACTTGCCTGTAACAAAAATTAAAAATGTTTAATAGTGATGAACTGGAACTTTTTGTTTTTAATATTACAAATCGTGGTCAAATTGTTATTGTAATATTTATATGAATTCCGATTTATGATTGTCTCAATAATGACTGATTTAATTGCCTATTATTTGTAAACTACATATTTTATGTAGAAAAAACTTCAGTTCAGCTTACAGGGTGGGCAGCTGCCCACTCTGCCCCTCCTGTACACACGCCTATGGGTACTCGCATGATAAAACAAATAGGTATGTCAGCAATATTCATTCATGACCAAGTTACGCAAATATGGCTACTGTCTTTCACCTCTTTTTATTGGACCAAAAATGATTATATATTATGTTTTTATCATGAAATTTTCATTATTTCCTAGAGTTTTGTCATTAGCTAACATTATTGCTGATCATATAGATTTTTTTTCATGTCACGTGATATGTTTAAACAAAATGTATATACAGCATTGAGTCTGGTTGTTATTTAATTGTATATTGTTAGTTGAGTTCAAAATAAGTAACTAATTATTAATTCTTTCTATAACTTATTTGTTGATCTTATTGTTAATGTTACAAACAACTATTACTTTGTTATTTGTATTTTTTTCATTATTTTCCTTTTAGTTTTTAGCTATTTTGATTTTTGTTATGTTAAGATTTTACTGTACTACTACTTTCAAAGGGTATCAACCCGTTTATAATAAATAAATAAATAATAAATAAATAATTGTGAGTTATCATTTAAAATTGTGATAACAGGCGAAAGCCGGACGAAATTTCAATTAAGTCATGTGTAGCGGGCATAGGCATATTTAAGAAAAAATATTTGGGGGGCTAAAATATTTATTCATTGATTTAGCCCCCGTAAAGTACATTAATCTTAAGCTATTTTTAAAAAACTCTGGGGGGGGGCTATGCCCCAAAGCCCCCCTAAATACGCCCATGGTAGCGGGATAGTTGCTGACATGCCTATTTGTTTTTTCATTACTCGATAATTGTGTGTATGTGTGTGCAGTGTGCACGTGTTGCGTGCGCTTGTGTGTGTATGAGGTATATATAATATGTTATAATAAAAATGGAAAATCTATTTTTATAAATTAATAATTCGTCAACCACTCAGTAATTAATGTAATTGGCATTTTGGATTTTTTATGGGAATACTTGGGTTTTGAGTTATTCATAGAATTTTTTCCAATAATAGGTACATCGAATGAAATTTACTAAATTTTTTCAAATATTCAGTAATAGTCCAATACTATTAATTAATAACAAAGTAATCCACGTCTATTTTTATTTATAGTCATTTATTTATAGTATTTAATATTTCTAATAATTTTTCCGTCCTTTTTACAATTTCGTAAAATTTTCAATTATTTGTCCGTGAAAAATTTTCTTACGTCTAAATATTTGCAATGTAATTCGCCATCTATGTATCAAGTTACCCAAATATTGATTGAATCAATTATTTTTTATATGCGTTTAAGCGTGTAATTTTATGTAAGACTAATGAATTCTGTCAAAATGCTGATTTTCAATGGTTGAAAAAAAGAGTTGACTTACAATTTTCGAGATTTTTTAGTACCGTAAGATATACATATTTGTATTAAATTTTCAGCGCTTAATATCCATACATTAAAATTTTATGAAATAAAAACTTACAAAATATGAAAAATTTCCAAATTTTTAAAATGTCTATACTTACTTCAAAAATTGGTCAAATGTTTTTGAAATTTTTATGAGTTATGCGCGTGACTATTATTAGTATTTGATGAAAGTTTCAAGTCTATCTCTATTATTTTGTTGGTAATTACTAAATTACTAAAATTGATTTTATGATAATATTTATTTCCAGTAAAACGGAAAGAGTCTGTACTCTTTCCGTTTTTTTTCAATTAAAACCTTAAAAAACTTTCAATTACAACAAAATATTCGCCTTGTAATTCTTAATTTTCGTAAAGATCGGTATTACCAATTATTTTTTATATCCGTTGAAATGTGTAATTTTAAGTAAAACTAATAAATTCTGTCAAAATGACAATTTTAAACAGTTATTAAATGAAAACTTAACTTACGATTTTTGAGATTATTTCAGTACCATTGGGAGAATACATGAATATGTTTGTTTTAAATTTTCAGGTCTTAATATTCATACATTAAAATTGTATGAATTAAAAACTTACAAAATACGAGAAATTTCCAGTATTTTCATAGTTCTGTACTTACCTCAAAATTAGTCAAATGTTTTTTTAAATATTACGAGGTATACACGTGACTATTTTTAGTAATCGGAGAAAGTTTCAACTCTCTTGCTCTATTATTTTTGAAGTTATGTTAAAAAAAAAAAAATAAAATTGAATTTATGAAAATTTGGATTATTCCATTTTTTACCGTTTTTTGTTAATTTTTTGTAGTCTGGACATGTGCTTAGAAAAAGTATTGAGATATTGGAAAAATAACCTCCCTATACCAACCATGGCCAATTTGACCATGGTACCAACTAGACAACATTTTCGATCTATTGAGTTTCTGATCAAAACTTTTGGACCAGTATTTCTACCCGATCTTGTAATTACATACATACATACCTACAAAAAAAAAAAAAAATAAATAAAAAAACAGATTTTCAAAATCAATACACTCTTTGATTTTGCTCAGAATCTAAAAAACATTTAAATAGTTTTTACAAAACGAGGATAACTCAAGGTTTCATAATTTTTTGGTAAAAAATGGATCACATATTATTTATTATATTATTCATTATTATTTGTGAGGAGGTAGAAACAAATAGAATGCTTGGACTTCTTTTAATTTCATACTGATGTAGTGTTGTGTGTACGTTTTGGTGAATGTTCTCTATTATTATATAAAAACTTGATTGTGAGGACATAAAAGGAATAACTTTTCCTACATTGTTTATAATCTCTCATTTGTTTCTATTCATGCCGTTTTACCATTATCATCCATTGTTTATTTTTTTCTGGCTTCTGAAAAAAATATCAAATTCCAAACAACTTATATAGAGCAATTAGATTTAATTTTTATACCAAAAAAATAATTACAAATGTAAAAAAAAAATTTGTAACTTAATATAGCAATACAAATACCATTCTATGTATAAAATGTAATATAAGATATTAACATACTGTCATAGATGCTGAATATAGGAAAAAAATGTTTTTTAATACTTTGTATCACAGTTTATTTTTAATGATGGAACAATCTCTCCATAGAACATCATTCTCTGCCTATTTAGCTGCTATTATAATTAATTATTGAGAGTGATACTGAGTACGCTATTCATGGTTACATGTTATATCTATTAACTTGTTTACATAACCATATATGGTAGCTGTGTATATTTTAATTAATGCATGATATCAGTGTCATTAGTTTTAATGTCAATTTATTTCGTTTCAGATATATTATGACTAATACTGATCAATAAGAAGATAGATGCCTAAGACTTACTGACTGTTACATTTACAATGAACCTTGCCAATAGTGTCTACACTTTGTCACAGTTATTTATGAATGTGTTTTTATTAAACTTAACTGTTTGAAATAATTGTCTTTTGAATATATTAGTGGAATTAATTAACTATAATATGTTAAAACATATATATAGTAAAATTCTCAAAAAGTTCATATAATGTTTGTTTAAAAAAATTTTTATCCAATCTTAAAGAGTTTATCTTACATGTGAATAATATTTAAAAGAAATAGAAGTCTCAATTAGTGTTAATATCATTGATTTTTTTTAAGTGCGGTTGTTTTCATTTAAAATGCCTAAACTTAACCGTCGTCGTCGTTCTATTGAAGGTTATTTACAACAAAATATACTTCATTCTATTGTCTTCATTACAATTTTAATATATAATCATTTTTTTTTTTTTTTGTTTTCTAGGTGAAAATGTTAGAATTGGACCTGATTTTCAAGCTGATATTCCTGATTTACTGATCTTTCCAGGTATGTTCTGTTGTTATCATTTTAGTTACAGTAGTTTGTTATTTAACATATTAAAATATTAAATAGGAACACAGATATAGTGGTATGTTTCAAAAAATGTATACATTTACATGATACTTTTCGAAAGCTCAAGATTAATTTTTTATTCCCAAGATTTATTTCAGATAACGACAAAAAAGCCACGATGAAGTAAAAGAGATGAGATCTCCAAGTAAATTTAATGACTTTTTTTTTTTTTTTGAGCAAGTTTTACTGCTCACATAGTGCTCTGTTTGTATATTTTGGCCTATTTGATACTTTGAGTTTGACATGACTGTAGTGCATAGTCTCCAGGTGAAATAAATTTTGAAATAAGACTAAGTTATTATAAAATATACAAATACTTATATACCTAAATAAATTTTATTAACAAACATTCTTTGAAATTCAAAATATCACAAAAAAAGCATTAAATAAACAAAAAAGTGTTGAAATTAAAAAAAAAAAAAAATTAAGCAAAAGATGTGAAATAAAAGTTGTATATACTAAATCTTTATAAATAATGAAATGCATTCAAGGCTTGGTTAGCAATGTACCTATAGCACTTTAAGAAAAAAAAATTTAAAAGTCGTCAATTTAGATATTATATTATGTATATTTAAGTTGGTGTGAATGAATAAACCCAATTTTTGAGATAATTGTTGATTATCATAAGTGTAGCTAGGATTTCAATCAGGGGTGGGCAAAAAAGGAAAAATCAAAAGGTTCACTGGTGGATTGAGAATTTTTTTCTATTTTTCCATCTTTTCCGCTACTACTAGTTTTTATCAATTTTCTTTTTTCTGAATCTAAAAAAGCTAGATTATAGTATAGATTCATTTTAGGTACTATATAAGAAACTGCCGTAAATTAGTTAAACCGCTTGTTTACTAGTTTAGTATTGAATTTTATATCAAACAAACCATAAACTATCGTTAGTCATAACAATTTTAACCATACATGGTAACTGGTTACCCATTTAGATAAAATGAATAGTGCATGTAGTGCACTTATTCATCGTATCCAAAAGTTTCGATTGGTAACTTTACAGATCTAAAATCACATTCATATGGTATTTTAGAGAGGTAATTTAAAAAAATTTTCTATACTTTTTCCAAAAATGAGTAAAATCTGTCGAAAAATTGACAAACAATGGTAACATTTGCTATTACCGGAATTCTCATAAAATTGAAAATTTCTTTTTAACAAAACTTCAAAAATAATGTAGCTAAGAACTTGAAACTTTCACCAACTACTAAAAATGACCAAGAGGATAATTTATAAAATTTTCAAAAACATTTGATTTTGATTTAGGTATAGAATTTTGAAAATTTTGGAAGTTCCTTGTTTTCTGTAAGTTTTTATTAAAAAAAAATTTTAATTCTTGATATTAAGACTTGAAAATTCAATATAACCTCTACTCACATATATGTTTAATTGATCTTAAAAATTCTTGAAAATCGTAAATTTTTTCTTTATAACCGTTTAAGGTTAGCATTTTGACGGAATATTATACGAATATTTATGTGCAATAAAATTTCTTACGGATGAATAACTAAATATTTTACAAAGGTTTGATTGAAAAAAATGTGAAAAACTATGGACAAGTGGTATGGTATATTTATTAACAGAACACTCAAAAAGGTTAGTAATGTTTTTTCATCATTTTATATATTTTTTGACGCCAAGTACGATATGCAAACTTAAATCCGCGCTTCATCAATAGTTACGAAATGAATTGATTTTGAACATTTAGGATTTGCATATTATGTTATATTAAATACATATTATTTTATCCCGTGTCGACACAAAAATAGTAGTTTGGCGGAACAACTACAGTCACGAGTAGCGAATTATACGGATTCGAAACACTACCCGGAAAATAAAATTTTTACTCGTTTTGTATTGAAATAATTGTCCAAAATTTTAAACAATAATTTTTTAGGTCTAAAATTGTATCTAGTTGATTATTTTGGGAAGTCATTTTTCAAATTTCTCAATACTTTTTTCAAAAACAAAGAAAACCTGTCGAAGAATAGAGTAAAATCAGCATACATGGGGTCAACGAGATTTTCATAATATTGATTTTATTAATTTCACTATAACTCCAAAATTAATAGGACTAGAAACACATTGGCAACAATATTATAATACAGACGGGAAATTATTTTTAAAAAGAAAAAAATGACTACTTCTGGGGTAATAATATAGGCTTATAACGAATTCATGGCATTTCATTCCCGTAAAAGAAACGAATGCACAGACTTTTCGTCCCCGAGAAATATTATGGTACAACGTTTTGTACCCGTGAATTATAAGATATCAACATACATAGTAACTTAATATTGTTATTAAATATAAAAGAAAAAATATGTTTAAATATTCTATGTTTTAAACAACTCGTTTGTTATTGTCATAAAACATTAATTGAAAAAATAAATAATACATAAAAATAATATAATGAAATGGGTACTACGATACTCGTATAAAAAAAAGTATAAATTATAAAAATGATGAACAACATTCCGCAATTTGAGGTAGAATAAAAATTTTAAATATTTGTAAAAAAGACTTCGGATTCACGGGATATGTGCACATTTTTTTCCAATCCGTTCATGAATATACTTAAGTACTAATCAATTTCAGAGGTTTTAAACGGGGGGTAGTTATGATAGTTAAGGGGGTTGCCAAAAATAATGACCAAAATGGTAATTTTTAGATTCTGAGCGAAAGCGAAGAATGTATTGGTTTTACAAATCTGTGTGGTTTTTTTTTTTTTTTTTCGTATGTATGGAAACAACATTTCGAGTAGAGATACTGGTCCAAAAGTTTCGATCAGTAACTCTATAGAACGGAAATGTTGTCAAGATGGTATTTTTAGGAGGTCATTTTTCCAATTTCTCAATACTTTTTTTAAGCGCACGCCTAGACTACCCAAAAATTGACAAAAAACGGCATAACGCGAATTTTCGTAAATTCGATTTTGTTTTTTTGACATAACTTCCAAAATAATGGAGCTAAAAAGTTGGAACTTTCACCAACTACTAAAAATAGTCACGCACACACCTCATAAAATTTTCAAAAACATTTGACCAATTTAAAGAGTAATTACGGCATTTTGAAAATTTCGGAAATTTCTCTCGTTTTTTGTTAGTTTTTAATTCATGAAATTGTAATGTATTAAGAGCTGAAAATTTAATACAAACATATTCATATGTATTTCTAACAGTACCCAAAAAGTCTCGAAAATCGTTAAACAAGTTTTTTTTTACAACTGTTTAAACTTGGAATTTTGACAGAATTCATAAGTTTTACTTAAAATTACACACTTAAACACATATAAAAAATAATTGGTTTAGCCGATTTTTACGAAATTTGGTACATAGATAGAAATTAACAAGACGAATATTTTGGTGTAATAAAATTTTATACGGACGAAAAATTGAAAGATTTATAAGAATGTTATTGAAGAAAATTCAGAAAAAGTACTAATAAATATTCTGGCAATACCGAAATAATTATTATCATGAAATCAATTTTAGTTATTTAGTAATAACTTCCAAAGTAATGGAGCTAGAAAGTTGAACCTTTCACCAACTACTAAAAATAGTCACGCACACACCTCATAAAATTTTCAAAAACATTTGACCAATTTTGTTTCATGTTAATACATTTTTAGTGATTATTTCAATAATACATTAATTGAATAAATGCATGCATATTTCGTACGTTTTAGTGCATATAATTCCGGGTTTGATATTTTTTTTTTCTTATATTATTAACTTCCTTCGTTCAGAATCGTTGTATTGAAGAAATGATTTATCTTTTCTTTAAAATTTAATACATCTGTCAAGAGGATCTCATCTGACGTGCGAAGAACACCCCGACGAGCGAAGTACCTATACATTTTTTATGTATCCATTTTATGAAAACATTATTTAACATTATTCCATTTTTTTTTAAAGTGTTGTTCCAAATACCTTCCTAAGTGTTACCACGTCACCCGATTTTTCATTTCTTTTTTTTATCTTAGGGTAGGGGATTGTATTTTTATTATTCCAATTTTATCACGATACTATTTAACATTTTTCTTATTTTTTTTTCACAAGGTTGTACCAAATACTCATATGAGTGATCTATTATTCACAATTCAATTTTATTCGTCATTGCATTTATACATTTTGTTATAGAGTACTTAAATTTACAAATATATCTGGTATGCCTCCTTATAAAATATCATTGAAGGTGAGAGTTTCAATCATATTATTGAGGAATAATTTTTTTTTCTTCTTTAAAACACAACAATGTGTGTTGATTTAAAAGTTTCATTTAGAGAAAGCAATAAATGTGAAGCACGGTGAAGCCGGGTAATTCATTTAATGTATAATAGGAAAACATAATATTTAAAACAAATCCAAGTTAGACCGAGCAACGCCCGGTGATTCAGCTAGTATATTATATAATCTACAAAATAAAAAAGCGGACATACTTCGCACGATGGGTGTACTTCGCACGATGGGTGTACTTCGCACGACAGATGGTATTCTCTTGACGGGCGTATTATATTTTAAAGAAACGATAAATCATTTCTTCAGTAAAACGATTCTGAACGAAGGAAGTTAATAATATAA
>JAIPRM010011625.1:0-12743 GCA_025469315.1 Stegophylla sp. TES_Ste_2020
TCAGAATCGTTTTACTGAAGAAATGATTTATCGTTTCTTTAAAATTTAATACGCCCGTCAAGAGAATACCACCCGTCGTGCGAAGTACACCCATCGTGCGAAGTATGTCCGGCTTTTTTAATACGTATTTAACACTTTTTTAACGCATTAAATTCACAGCCCCGATCGTCGCTATATTTCTCCCGTGCAGTGGTCGAATTTCCACATGGAGAACCTCCTCGGCCCTCCACCTTTGCGCGGGAACCGCTGAATCAGAAAATGATTATACGCCCGCGTCGACTTGCGAACAATACGATAATATATTACAATACACTACTGCGCGATGTCTGCGATTCACTACACAATAACAATATACCTAATGCATATCATAGTCTTGCGCCGCCATCACCGTCGGCCGGATTCGAACCTAATAACGTTTCAATTAACCAATACACTAGTTTATATATATATATATATATATAATATACATGTGTGTGTGTGTATTTGAAAATCAATTATTTAAACGTATTTAGACTAAACAATAGTTTTGCCGTGATAGCGTGCGTATGCTTTTCGAATCAGACAGGGCAGATCGCCAGAGCTAACGCATTTCCTTCGCATAATAGTTCAATTATTAATAAACCGATATACGCGTAGACACCGTAATCATGTGTGTGTGTGTGTGTGTGTGTGTGTGCGTGTGCGTGTGCATTATTTGGTTATTAGTATATAATATATAATATCGATCGTTGTTTAGACGCGCACACGCACACGTCGTGTTTTGCAGGGACGATGTCGGGTCTATTGTTAGGGTCTGAACAATTTTGCCCCCGGAACGTTCGATATATTATTATATATATATATATATAAGTCAATTTGTGACGGAACCACGACTTCTGATCGATTAAAGGTTCCGCGGTAGACGGCCAATATCCTTCGCCGACCGGACGAACCGGTAAAAAAAAAAAATATATATATTAATAATCGAGTGATATTTTTGTTATTTCATTTTTTTTTTATATTTATGATGTTTGCGTTGTACGAATATTGGAGCCACGATAAAAAAAACAACGGCACGAACGGCTTTACACGGCTCAAATGTCTATCACACATTCGCTCTAGTCCGTACAATGTTATCCGTATACTATTGGGAAATAATTATCCTCGAGTTGAGTCACTCGCGTGAACTGTCCTTCTCTCTCTCTCTCTCTATCTTTCTCTCTCTCCTTCAATACCGACTCTTGTCAAAACAAAACTGACGCTCAACACCGATTACCGGAATTCAAAATTGTCGTTTTATACAAAATTCATTATAATGTTATGCGTTACTCTAAATCAAATCGAAAACAATTATTATACCATGGGTGATCTATATAAATATGTTCACGAGTCTCTTGGATATATAAAATTATATCACGAGCCAAGAAAGTCGTTCAAATCCATTTTTTAGTGAATGCCATGGAAAAAGGAACGTCCAGTATCAAATCCTATTGTAACATTTAAGGCAACTCACGGATCAGAACTTTTTGAATTAATTGGGGATAATGGGCTTAAAAAGTTTAAAAAGAATCGTCATTTTATACTGGCATTTTGTAAGCAGCGCGTATATCCCTCAGGATATTATTATGAATCACTTAATTCGACAATGAATAATATTATCAAGCCCAAATTTAACTAAAAATTATCTTATGGAAAAACTCTTAACCGCTCTTTACATCAATGTAACCAAATTTTAAGAAGCTTGTGAAAATAAACATGAAACAATTTAACAATATTAAGAAATTATACGTATTTCAATTTATGTAAAAAACATTTATTTGTAAAATAAAATTAGAATGTTTATATAAAAATAAAAATTGGTGATCGATAAATATATATATATATCATATTATTATATAAGATAATTGTTGATTTTGGAAATAAAATGTGAGCCACATGCAACTATGACGAGTGCTGTATATGACTTACGAGCCACAATTTGGCTACCACTGTATTATGATATAAACTGAAAAGCCTAAAATATCCTTTGTTTTATGCGTGAAATACTCTTGATGAGTAGATTATATTATCTTATTCAACCATAAGTATAGTATTTCTTCAATAAATCGAATTTTGGCGAAGCTCATATTAATATTAAATAGAATGACAATGTTTAAGAATATAAAAATAGAATAACCTAAGCCAATTTTATAACTCATAACAATGATCAGTTTTTATTTTGAAATTTAATATAATTGGTAATTAAAAATTGACTCAACTGTAAATTGGAAATTTTAAGAAGTATAGACGACAAAAATTAAAACGCTTGTCAACAAAAAAACTGATAAACGATGTTTGAATATTTTTTTCCTGGGTGTCATATTAAATTTTCATTTCATAATACCGAGAATTTAAAATTATAAAAAAAAAAGATGATTCCAAAATTGTATATTTACTATAAAATTAGTTGATTTTATTAAGAAAATTTTTAACTTAAACTCCGCTGTTGACGATGGTTTATAAAACATTCTAGTAGTTTTTGTTGTAACAATAAAAATAAAAGAAATCGATTTGATGAAATAATATCACATTTTATCGTTTTTACCCAAATTTCAGGTAGTTTTTCGAGATTTTTTAGAAAAATGATAGACAAAATTCGTCAAAATTATCTCTGAAAACACCATGCCATTTAAATTATATATCGGAAACATAATATTGTGTTTAACGCATGGATTCTATCACTGTTTCGGGAGAATTTGTGTCTCCACAAAAAAATCATAAATATCATTGTGTATCAAATCGTTTGATTCTTCGCTTCACTCTGAATCGAAAATTTTATTTAGTTAAAAAATTATTGTTTGAAAAATCTTCTAAAAAAAAAAAAAACCGTAAAATCTTTTTTACAAAACACATAATATAATTATGCGATCGATCAGTTGAAAGGGTTTGCAAGAGAAATCGAAAACGTTTAATAATTTCGGTCGGCTTTTGCGAATCTAATTGCACCAGTGGTATAATAATTACTATTTATCATGTCGTGTCGTGTTGTCTAGAACGCGCGTGTTTTCGAGAAAATCTTACCGGAAACGGTCACATAAACGACTAGAAAGTTTATCGTGAAAAGGAAGTGAAAGTACAGCGAGAAAGTCGATTCAAACTTTGGAAACTTTTTACAGCACGAATTTATTTGCCAGTCGTTATTTTTACCGGGAATTATGAAGCGATTACATTCCGACGGATTGTTTGTGACGTCTCAAGGTTTTCGCAACGATCTACCGGGGGCGATAAGCTCCATAGAGGGGTGGGAGGTACGGAAACAGTGTCTATTATTTTCAAAAAAATAAATAAATAATACTGTAGTTCTATTCGTCTCGATTGTTAGACTACAGTGTCAGGGCTAGTATATTTTAAGCGGCGATGATTATCTATTTTTTTTTCTTTATTATTATTTTTTTAAATTTTTTATACGAAAAAAAGCTCAAATCAATGCGTCCAAGAATGATTTCTGAAGGACGATTTTACCGGTACAGTAATTATTTAAACAGGTCATTGTCCGAAATTATTTATCCAAAAATTGAGTAAATACTATGAAATTAGTCCGAAAGTAAATTTCCATGAGATCGATTTTAGTCACTTTGATGTAACTGTAGCATTTTTTATGCAGCACTAAGCATTTTTAATTTACTTCAATTTTCATCGGAAGCGTAATACAGAGACAATTTTGAAAATATTTAAAATAACTGTTTAAAAACAAAAAAAAAAAAAAATAGTAGCTTTTCTTTAATCGGTTTATCTATTCTAGATATCATGAGCATAGAATTAAACATCACTTCTTATTTTTATTTCATACTAGTGCCTTGAAAATAATTGTGTTGTATGTTTAAACTGTTTAAAATAAAATTTTTATAGAATTGTTTATATTCGCGTAAAATTACTATTATTTTTAAATTCTGAGTGGAACGATAATGTTTGGAATTCCATACATCCACCAAGAGTATACTACCCCAAGAACAAAGAATACATAGTGTTAAATATACCGAATTTTCAAACATAACTTTTCAAATTATAAAATATATAATATAAAATAAAAAATAAAAAAAAATACTTTATGTAAATAGTTTTTACCAAAATATTTTATACGCAATTTTTAGATTTATAAATTTTCTTTATGTGAATATTTTAAATTTTTTTACTCACTTTTGTAATAAGAATAATGGATCAAACGACAGTGATTAGCATTACAATTTCAAATTTATGTTCGGATATTGTTTCATAACAATTGCAGTATGAGAGAAACATTTTATACGAAATCACTCAAATGCATGTAGTCATATTATATTTACAATTTGACCAATTTTGGATTAGATTTTGGTCTAGTATTGGACGAGATCACATTTGTTTCAAGTTTTATTGTTTAATATAATATAGTCGGAAATAAAACCAGCAGTAATGCGCCTTTATGAATATTACACCGAAGCACTGCTCAGCATTTGATATTTTATTGATTATTTGAATTTCAATACATTCGCCATGATGGTATCTTATTTGAGAAGTGAAAAACACCCATGGTGCGAATTGTGTACAGATTATTTTTTTTTTTCTATTTGTGAAAGAACAGAATTTTCGGCATGTTAGTTATGAATTAATAATAGTCCTGAGAATTTCGATCATTTTTGACTTTACGCGGTTAATTTCTCTTATTATTCGTGGTACATTTTGGGGGAAAAAAATAAAAAATTAATAAAATGACTAACAGAAAATTTCGGATCTAAATTCACTCGGGAATCGTCGCGTAAGCTATCCGTTCTCGATCGGTGTTGTTTGTTAAGCGAAATTTATTCACTCCGTGGTTTGGCGGCAGTATAAAACGACGTAATAATATATCGCGGAGGTCGGGCAAAAAGTTTTATCTGAACTTCACTTTTAAACTATTACGCAATTTAAATCCAACAGTAAGTTTATCTTCAGGTATATACCGTTTGAAATATTCAACGTTTAAATTACAAAAGAAATCGTTGTGTTACCTCCAATACACTCGTGTAATCCGGTCCACTCGTAAATCGCGTTTTCTCATTGTTTTATTTTGCATTTTAATACGCGCACCGCTTACAAGCGTTTACACTGCTAACGTGTTTTGATTTCTTTGAAAACACGACATAAGCCGCAAGCAATAATGGCGATATAAATAAGTAATGATAATAATTGTTATCAATTATTTTTGAACTTTTTGCAATTAATAGACGAAAACGCATAGCAGATACATATATTTACGTTTTACACGGTTCATCGTGTAAAACTTTTTTCACACAAAACCCCTTTTGGTGTTTTAAAATCCTCCCTCCTCCCCCACATTGAATATTTATTTAAATTAATTTTTGTTTGAATATTTATGAGGCCAATAAAAGCTATTAGCATCAATACGAATGAAAAGTGATAAATCATATAAATTGTATATTTAATTATAGGGTGACCATACGTCCTGTTTTGTACAGGATTGTCCTTTATTTCGGCTCCGTGTCCTGTTATCCTGACAAACTTCAAGTCTGTCCCATATTAATCCCGTTTTTTGATATATTGTTGATTTAAAATTTTTGAAATGAAATTATTGAATAAAATAATGTAAGAATCTAGAAATCTTGTGGATACCGTTAGATCAATTATAATTGTAAAATGAATTAACAAGTTTTTTTTTTAGAAAGTAAAGTATACAATGTATATGAATAAAGAATTTGAAGAAATTTTAAGAAGTAACAATTTAGTTTAATTATGTTTTTTAATGTTTTTCAAAATTATATTTTTATGTGATTAAATTTAATCTATAATCGGTAGTTTAAAAATTATATTTTTTAATGATTCAAAAACATAAAAAAAATTATTTATATATATATATATATATATGTAATAAATACTTATTTATTTAAAAACATTAGGAAAAATATTTTTGTCCTGTATTTTATTTTCTTAAATATGGTCACTCTAATTTATTACTAAGTATGAGTACCTATTTATATGTATGTAATGACTAATGACAAATTAGTTTAATTCGTATAACATTACGATGAATGACAGCTGTATGAAAATTTACATTAAAGTAGACACTGCTAACTTAATATGTGCCCTTTAATTGAGCTTCTTAACATATTTTTTTAGAGGCTGAACGAAAAAAATTTGAAGGTGCTAATCTTAAAAAAGGGGTTACTAATACCATCCAACCAACCCTAATCATAATAAAATCTTTATCAGTATATACAATTTTTAGATATATTATACGATCTAGTAGTTTTTTTCAGATGATATAGAGTTTTAAAATTATAAAGGTTTTAAATCTTTGAATTTTCGTCGGTTATAACTGATTAAGGTAGGACTGTTGACGTTTGGGCTAAAACTCGTAATCCAAAGTCAACACGTGTCGACAAAGGTTCGTATTTAAATCAAAACTTATCGGTAGACGTATAGAATGCATTTTTTTTTCAGTTTTTTATTGCGTTGCTTTGGTAAACAATTGAAAACGTTAGGCATTGTGTGCAATTCGGAGAAACAATATTTTCACCGTATTCACGAACTAAACGTAAAAAATGAAAAATAAAAATCACAATAAAAGCAATAAAAGGTCACGGCCTTGTGCACTCTAAAGTGAATAAGTGTGTTTTGGTAAATAATATTATTTCGCAGTTTTTTCAATATTCTCTCACGTTTTTACAATAATATAATATTATCAACGATATTGTTTCCTCCTTTGTTTTTCCTTTTATTTTTATTATTATTATTAATCTCTATTACATATTTTTTTTTCAAAGGGCTTTTTTTTTTTTTCTTTTGAATCGCCGTGTTCATCTAACCGAAAACAATTTTTACGGATATTAGCAATTTTGAACGACACAAAATCACTAGTATTTATAAAATACAATATAGTTGTTCGTGAATATTGAGTTTTATATTTTAAAAATACAAATGTTTTGGCAGTTGTGAACGTGTTAGAAACGCGTCGCTTTTACCAGAGTAAATTTGTGTACCGACTAGTTAGGTACAAACTCACTCGTTAATAATTGTTGATGGGTGAAGGGAGAGGGGGAGACTAGATTTCCTGCCACTTGGTCAAAATTATGTTTTCGCTCGGCTAAAATTAATATCAACATTTCAACCGAACGGCGTAACAGCTGGAAACAGAACACTGTCAACAAATAACATTGGGTTCTAAAAAAAAAAAAAATGTTCTTTTTCTTTGTTAAATTCGTTTGACTGCATTTTTACGTATTTATTTATAGCGTATCCAATTGCAGTTGAATAATAATAATAATAATAATAATAATAATAATAACAACAATACCTATAGGGGTGGAAGGCGATACGTCAGAGATTCCGGAAGTGTTATCAGAATAAGTTTGCCTTTTGTGTGGATGGAATGGTAAATTGAAAAATCTGAATGGAAAATATCACCCGAACGAGGTCCGTTTTGAATTTTTTACTCGAACAACACATTTTTCGCGTCGGATCGAAAAATAATAGCTGCCAAGCCAACACGGCCGTCGAAGGGATTTCGATCGACATCGCGTTAAATCATTGTAATCGTGAATCGCGCGTAGGCGTTATTCAAGTCGTCGAGAGTCGTGATTGTTTTTAATAAACGGCACCCGCCAGTCATCCGAGTCGAGCACACAATGGGGTTAGGATAAAAAACAAAAAAAATAATAATAATAATAAATATTCTTCTACAAAACGCATACAAGTTCGTGGAAATTCACACGTAAATATAATATGATAAAATCACGGGAGAATCGTTCTTGGAAACAGAAGAAATAAGTGGTACGCAATAGTGCGGGAGTCGATGCGGATCGTTATGAATTACTAAAGGAAATAGTGTTATGATTAAAGGTTTTTGTTTTATAAACTCTAGAAGTAATCAAACCAATGGTTTTTTCTAAGCGATTCTACGATAATGAACACTATATTAAATGAAACAGTTTTTTATTTGCGTTAAGTATAATATTAATTTTGTTCCGATATTTAAACTGAAAAAATTTGTTTGCGAGAAAACAGTGATTTCAAAATGAGGTTTATTATTATAATTTTTTTTTTATCTTTTTATACTTCAAAAATGTCTCAGGTTTAACATATTTGTCAGTAAATAACTATGTTCTCACAGTACTTTAAAAGTTTGTGGTTTTGGAATTCGCGATGGTTTCTCCAAATACAATATAGAGTAACCAAAAATTCAACAAAAAACTAACGTGCCATAAAAAAGATTTTTTAAATTTATTAATAATTCCAAAATCAATAGTACTAGAAACTTCTAAAATATTTAACCATTGTTGGGATTAATATAGAATTTTAGAAAAAAATTGTTTTTGGATAATTTTTTAGAATTAAATTAAGAGCGCAGAAAAAATCTTCAAAATCTTTTGCACTTTTAATTTTGTAAATATTTTAGTCGATGCAATTCAAAATTTGTATGGAACTGATCACTTATACGTAAAAAACCTTGACACTGCTGCACCTGTTTGACCGTGAAAAAACGCGGAAGTCATAAAGTCGCGGTAAACCGTTCGAACGTAGTGTCATAACTTATTAAAAAAATTAAAATATGATGTTAATATCCTCGATATATTCTCTAAAAAATAAAAAATAAAATAGTCAAAAAATCACAAAATATGCTTTAATATGAAAAAAAAAAAAAAAAAAAAAAAAAAAAAAAAAAAAAAAAAAAAAAAATCCAATATAAAAAGATTCAGAACCGGTAGTCGTCCGCGAAACGATATTTAATAATTTTAAATTGGAGTGTGCACACCAAAACTCGCAGTATAGATAGGAAAAGGCAAAAAGAATAGATGCCTAGTATAATATATCAGAATTATTTTTATATATTGTTTAAAAAAACAAATAACAAAAACATTATTCTTTTACATATGGTGAAGTTTATGTTTAAGAATACACAATTTTATTTGGTTATTTTAGGTATAAAAAAACTATTTTTTTTTTTTTTTTTTTTTTTTTTTTAATTTTGTTAAATTTAATTGAATGGAAATATTAATAAAAAATTTAATTAGTTAGTTTTGCCATAAATGTACAAAATATTCTAAAGTATGTGAAAAAAACCTAAATAATATTCACTATACTCCAAAATATTCTTAAATATGCAAAAAAAAAAAAAAAAAAATTCCTGTGTACTGAGATATAGACTAAATCATCCACATTTCTGACTCCCATAAATCCGGGCTCCGGTGAAAAGTGTTGAAAGAGACGGTAGTAATTTCAATTTTTCTGTTCAAAAATAAATTCTCCAGACGTAGGCGTGTTAGCGGGGCACTCTCGGAACTTTCAGCCTAAGAATCGTGTCTTGTGCGGAGGGGAGGGGGGTAAGTATACCCTCGATTTTGACGACCGAGCTGTGCAGCTACTAATGAAAATCGCATAACTATTAATCCCGCGCTTTAATACTCATGCCCAAGGTGTTCCCGGAAAGTTTCAACACAAAACCCCAACGCTTCGAACACGTTACAATAATATAATATTATTATATTATATGATGTATATATGTGACAGGTCCGATGAAATATGACGAGTAGGAAGTGTTCGTACACCGACGCGGGAAACAATATTACGTTCCAAACGATATTATCACTTAATGACCGTGTGTTTTTTTCTGTAACAGTCCGAGTTAGAAATTTCAAAAACCGTTCGTTAGCGTTATCCTATATTGTGATGGGTAGGTACTTAAGTCGACGCCGAGTTAACGTTCCGGATCAAATCAGGTGAAAATAAAAATCAGATTTGCGGCTGGGATCAAAACAGATATAAAAATAAATGCCATACACACTTCTTAAAATATGTACATTTTGATATGCAAACGAAAAACTGATAACAGGAATACAAATTTTATATGCTGATATAAAATAAGTCAGGCGAAATTTCCAAAAATAAAAATATGTCATAGTTATAACAAACGATTTAATTTTATATTTTAATCTTTGTAATATTTTTGAACCACGATACGAAAAAGAATAAAAATTGAATAAGAAAATCAAAATCTAACATGAAAATTGGTTTAACATACTTATATTTAAAATGCAATCATTACGGTTTATATAATATTATGATATTAACACATTTAGCGAATAACAATTAGCTATACTTATATTTACAATTTATACTGGTTGTATTTTCACTGTTTCATATTTGTATGATAAACATTTTACAAATGTCAGCAAATCAATTTTTTATTTATTTATTTTCGATTTTATTTTTAATACATTTCTAACTATGACTCTCAGAGTTTTTTGAGTTTCAAAATATACTGAATTGAGTTTTTTATATGTATCAATTTAATTAATTTTGAAGCAATTTAAAAACACAAATATATTGGGATGTACAGGTGGTTTTTCTGTTTTCAATTTAGAATTGAATGATTCAAAGCGCAAAGTAGATAAGAAAAAAATATGGATATAGACTAAATCGAGTCTATTATGACCGCAACTCGGAGAGTAATTTAAGCATTAGACTTAGACACTACATATGCTTATGACTCGGACCACGTATCGCCGCCGAACGGATAAACTTTCTAGACATACACACACGCGCGTGTGCGCGTGGTTATTATAATTAATATTCATTAACACTCGTATTAACGGTACGTGTAAAACATTACAAGGGTACGCGCGTTGCCATACCTTAACCGAATAAATAACAACTCTAAAAAGAAATGTTGTCTCATTTCGCTCCACGGCTATGAATCACTTGCGAAATGACTATTACAATTTATTACTCGAACAGTCTGAACTACTATATTTTGACCAGGGGCGCTGTTTCTGTTTTTTTTTTTTTTTTTTTTTTTTTGTCAGGGTTATAATTTTTCCAAGTCCATTTTAAAATATTTAATATAACCATTTATACACCTGAGACCTAATATTAGATTCTGAATGAAGTGAAGAAGCTAGTGTTTTTACAATGATGTTTATTTTTTATTTTTTTTTTTTGTGTACAACTTTTGGTATAGAAATACTTGTCCAAAAGATTCGATCAATAACCTTTTTGAAACCCGATTCGCCTCTAGATTGTACTTTAGAGAGGTCATTTTTTGAATTTCTCAATTCTTCAATGTTTTTTTTGGAAAAAACTACCCAAATTTGACAAAAACGACTCGAAAACCATAATTATTTTATGAAAATTTGAACATAGATAGAAAATCCTATAAAAAGATTTTGGCGCAAGAAAATTTTGAAAATGTGAAAAAAAATTTTGGACATTTTTTTTTTCCTTTGTTCAGAATCGTTTTACTGAATAAATGATTTATTGTTTCCTTAAAATTTAATATGCCCGTCAAGAGAATACCACCCGTCGTGCGAAGTACACCCATCGTGCAAAGTATGTTCGGCTTTTTTTGTTTTTTTTTAAATTAAATTTGAAAACAACAACTGATTAAACAACACTAAAAAATGAATTAAAATCGATATTAAAAAAATCCGAACAAAGGAATAATCTAGGTGGATGCTTTACATTTTAAAGAAAAGACGAATCATATTCAGTTACAATATTCTAGTTCATTATATAGGACAATTTTTTAAAAAAATTTAAAAGTTAAATACCCACAGAAAAAAAAAAATAAAAAATAAATTTAAACAATTTAACAATTTTATGCAAGTTTTCTACAAAAATATTGTTTACAGGAAAAAGAAAACAATTATTGATGAAGAATAAAATATTAGAAAAATCTAGAAAATTTTTTTTATAAAAACTATTTTATTTTACCAAAAGTTTGCCATACTATTCTCTATTTAAATTTCAAGTTTTATAAAAATTAACTTCATTATGTTCTTTTTAAGTATCGTTTTAATCAAATTTTGAGCAATTTTTTCCGTATTTCAGAAAATATTTAAAAATTCAAAGGATGACCTTTATGAAGTAACACCCTATAACAATGTATGGTATTTTAAGGTATGAGTAAAACTTTAAAACAATTATACCACTCCACCCAAAAAAAGAAAAATAATAATCATCATTGTAAAACCACACAAATTTTACAAATTTTATTCAATTTTTAGCCGTCCAAATGAGTGATTAATCAAACACCTGAATTATAGGAATCAATGTAGAAGTAACTACTTGTAACTGGAAGTGAGATTTAATTTGAAATTCGGAAAAGAACGAGTCGGCTCAAACGCGCATTAGTAACTTATCCTCCTCCCTCTCAGTCCCATCACACAATGATAATTGGGAACAAACAAACACAATAATAATTACTGACGATATGATATGATAACGATCGATCGAAAATGTACTCACAGCAATTATGCGCAAAATCAAAGTGTTCTGTTGATAGTCGTATTCAAGTCCAAAGTTTATCTGTCCAACTTTTTCGGATGGCACGGCCGGCGGCTCCTTGTTCAGCTCGGTCAACGATTGGCATCTGTCATGCTGAAATCATAAAATCATACAAATTAGCTATTAAAATGTAGTTACACGACGGGTTTCTTCATTGGTCGGTTTAAATGGGACAATTTACATAACCTAAAACGAAACGAAATTACTAGGTATTTTATTTTTGTACAGCAAAAAGCGAATTTCTATCTTCTATTTTCTTATGTTACAGAATGTAGTCGTTCAATAATTAAAATACTTTTAATCTAATAAATGACAGCCAATTCAAAATTGTAATAACTGTGTTCTGTTATTGAGTTTTTTAATCGTGAGTTGCAGGGACGCCCGTAGAAAATTATTTCAGTAGGTGCAAAAATTATTTATCCAAATATAGACAATGGGGGGGAAGTGATTATAATCAAATAAATATTTGA
>JAIPRM010011626.1:0-12742 GCA_025469315.1 Stegophylla sp. TES_Ste_2020
AAGAAATGATTTATCGTTTCTTTAAAATTTAATACGCCCGTCAAGAGAATACCACCCGTCGTGCGAAGTACACCCATTGTGCGAAGTATGTCCGGCTTTTTATTCTTAAAAAACAAAAAAAAAAAATAATAATAAAAACAATACAAATGTTACCAAATAAAAATGCTGGACATACTTTTTATATTATTAACTTCCCTCGTTCAGAATCGTTTTATTGAACTAATGATTTATCGTATTCTTTAAAATTCAATACACCCGTCAAGAGAATCCCACCCGTCGTGCGAAGAACACCCATCGTGCGAAGTATGTTCGGCTTTTTATATTTTTAATTATTAATTATCATTAAAATATAAGCGGCCTACATTTAATTTTCATAATTTTTTACTTGGCCCTTTCTAAAATCCTAGTGAGGACCACTGTACTGTGTACACTGCAGTGGCAAACCTAGAAATTATTTGAAGGAGAACTGATAAAAATATATGACACGTCTTTCCAACCCAATGGTTCGTGGTTTCTGGGGGGAAAAAAAACAGGCAATAATTTTTTTTTTTTATTAGTTTTAATTTCTTTTAATAAGCTTTATTTTTATTGTAATATTCTGAAGAGAGAGGTTTATCACCCTATTATCTTCCCCTTGAATTAGTACTGGTACACTGTACACCTAAATATAATATATAATATTATAATGTCTATAATATAACTACAATTATTATTATTATTATTATAATATTATTGTCTAACTATTTATAATATGTATATTTTTATTGACACGATGACCTTAAACAGTAGGTAGGTAAATAATTAGTAATATAATAATATTGAAATAATGATTAATGATGGTGACGTAGACAGGAAAAACAAAAACAAGATAAAGATTAATAATAAAATACAGGTAGTCGTCGAGAATCTAATTAATAAATTAGTAATTGACTAGACATCGTAGTATGTAGTAGAAAGTTACCGTTAAATAAACTATTAAACATTTATTGATAGCAAGAAGTATTGACCTATTTTTGTTGAGTTCTTATAAAAACACACGATAAATATTATAATGTATATATAAAAAATAATAATAATCTAAAACACTATAAATACGATGCAATAATAATAGTTATAGATATCTAAAACAGAGTGCATATAACCATGATAAATGTTACATCCGTACGATAATAATTATTATTTGTACAGTTCGTTTATGTAATAGTAATGTATAATTCTAATGCTAATAAAAAGTACATACTCGCATTTAAGTTCTGAATTTCGAAGATATAATACTGTAACGTGTGAATACAATAATAATAATAATATAAATTACAATAGCGTAAACCTAATATTATATAATTTTCTTTTGCTTAAAACCTATTTGAATACCACGCTGTCATACACGTTTTTTTTCTTTTTTTTTTACAAAAAGATAATAACACGTGTGTTTACGCACATACGTTTGTTTTAAAAACTCTACTTGGCAATATAATATAAATTTGGCTAAATCATAACAATAATAATATTAATAATAATGACGAAATTATAATTTTACTTATTTTTCTTAGAGTACTTACTTGAAACTAGGCTACTCTGACAGTTTTTTTTTTTTGCACTCGTAAATCGTGTACGACAGACACCAGACGCGTACACAGAATACTATTTTGGGGAGTGTTATTTTATTATTCGTTAATATCATACTTTTATTATAGGAACACAATTATTTCTGGAGAGCAACTATTTCATTGTTATTTAAAATACAATTTGTTTTTAAGTATTAATTGGTGTACCTAGTTATATTTAACAAAATAAACTGTTTTTTTTTTTCGTAAATCCATTAGTAATAACACAACTTTAAAAAATTGAATTGCTAATTAGTAGGGCAGAGGACTTGTGGCATTTGCATATTTGTTGTGCTCAGTTACAAAAGTAGCAGAGTACGAAATAAATATGTTTCATGCTTTTACAAAGCTAGTTTTTTAATTGTATTTTGTATATAAATGCATATTTTGAGTATTATTGGTTTTTAGGGCATATTTTATATTTTTATACTCTTATTTTAAACTTTTTGAGACATATTTAACTTATTTAAATTTTTTCCACACCGACGTTTTTATTTCAAACAATTCAGTCAAAATTTTTAAGACAAAAATGTATTTACTTTTAATTTTTGTCGCATAATATTATTTTTGACTGTCCGTGGACACATGTATTTCCTAGAAACGCTTGAGAATCGCGAATAAAGCAATAATAATAAATTTGCTGTAATTAATTTTATTAATAGATACATAATCATAATGATTTAAATTATATTTAAATTAAGTAATTGTTTTGACTCATTTTAAAGCCTATTTATTTCATTAATACTTTTAAATTAAATCGCAAAAAAAAAAAAATGTTAATGCATATTTTAAGTGCATATTATGGGATTTTTAAGTGCATAAGTGCTTGCATATTTAACGTTTTTTCAGAGCTACAAGTCCTCTGTCCTACTCATTAGTGATCAAGACATAAAAGAACGTAGAGCAAAATAAAATCGTACACATTTAATATAAGATTTATCATATAGGAGAAGAAACTAATAATAGAGCTTTTTATAAAAACATAGTTTTATATAACTCCTGGAGGCGGGCGTTCAGCCTAAAACCCTCCCCTAATGTACGCGCCTTCAGAGAGCACACTCGATAAATGAAATTTAATTATTTTGTGGTTTCCTCCGAATATTTTTAAGTATATCGAGAAATATTATTGTTATTATTGTTATGATCACAATAAATTACTATAATTATAAATAATCGCGAAGTCACGACCAGATACTAATATAATTAATGATATTATTATCTAATTTAACTAAAGTCTAATTTATTATTAATATTATTAGCCGTTGTATATGTAGTGTATAATAATATTATGCATAATATTAAATTTGTCTAAAGGAATCATATCACGTTTCTGATAGTCAATGTTTCTGGATTAAACCCCGTCGGCGAGCACGTTTGTGGCATTCACATAATTCCAGTTACCATTGAAGACATCTGAAAATGAACAAATATTATTAATTATTTATTTTATTTTCGTGCAGTATTCGTAGTATGTCACAATATAGTTACTTTGAATATAGTTTGAAAATTTTAAAATCCCCAAAGTAGTAAATATAAACACGATACACGATATAATAGATATACATGATTATATAAAATATAATAATATTTTAGTGTAATCTCTGTTTATTGGGCTCGTGTTAGATCTAAATAATTTGAATCTATCATCTGGATAATTCGATAATGAGATGATAGGTCCAAGGATATAAACATATGAGGGAGTACCTGAAAGAAATTGAACGGTTTTTGTACAAAATTATTTATTAATTTTTTTTTTTTTTTTTTCATTGGAACGAATACACTTTTTCAATATTTTACTCCACTGCTCAAAATAATTTTGAAATTTCTCTTTTATTGACAATTCCTCCGTTATTTTTGTTTTTGCTTCATCAACATCCATAAAACGTTTTCCTTTCATGTACTTTTTCACTCGGAGGAATAAACACGAAGCCGTGATGGCTAGATCTGATGAAAAAGGAGGGCGGAGCACAGTAGTCATATCATTTTAATCGAAAAACTACGCACAGAGAAGTCTTCTGTGAACAGAAGCGTTGTCCCTAGATTGTTATAAATCAAGTCTTTTACACCACAAACTGTTATGCAATAATTTCAAGACTTCTAGGTTAGAATGCTTAGTAAACTGTTCGATTCGGTAGAACAAACTCTGAATGAACGACCTCTCATTTCGAAAAAACAAAAAAATGAGTATCGTTTTTTGGGGCGAATCGACTATGGAGTCTTCAACTGGCTTGATCGTTGCTTATTTTCAGGATTTTATCTGTAGCACCGTGATTCGTCACTTTTGATGATCTTAGAAAAAAGTTTGAGTCATTTCGGACATTTACCCATTTTTAAAATGGGAAAACCACTCAAACACTTGTGTTTTACCTATAACATCATCCTCGTAAACAGTTATTTTTTTGGTATTTTAAAAGTTTCTTTGTCAATTATCTTGAGCAGAGAGTAAAACTTCCAGGCTTGAGATACACATTCCTTTGTGTTATATCGAAAAGGTTTCTAGTTTTTGTATTTATACAGACGGAATAGATCAAGTTCCTTAACATCACTACTATATTAGCAGCATTCACTCTTTTGTTTGTATCGAATTTTATCGCTTATTCGTCGGTGTGGCATCAGAGTAGTTATATATCTGTAGGTACCTGGACGGGAATGGATATTTAATAAATTAAAATTACCAATAGTAAAGACATTTTTTATAACACCGATATTTTATATTTTATATTTAGACTTTCCAAAACTAAAACTATAGTATAATGTTACTAGAAAAACATTCCATCTATAGTACTGGGAAATAATTATTTATTATACTTTTAAGTAATTTTCCCAGTAGACTAAATCAAATACTTAGGCAGAATTTATTTCAACCAACGATGGGAAATCAGCAAAGAAAATCAGAAACAGAATAGGTCGGGGACGCGTTTAAGTTTTGAAAATATTGTATTGGAAGTATTTTGTTTAAACGTATTATATTTGATCGCAGTATATATTTTGAATGTGTTATTTTTTAATGTTTTATGTTTGAACATATTATTATGATTGAATGTACTGAATTTGAACATCAAAAAATATGAACATGGCTACTAACAAAAGGCTCATAAAAACGTATACCTGGAGTGTGGCTGTATCTGAGAGCGAGATGTAAACAATCAATAAAAATTAGAAAGATATGTTGAAAGCCCTAGAAATGTGGTATTGGAGAGAGACGTAGAGAATAAGGTGGACTGAGAGAAGAACAAATAAAGAAGTCTTGAAAGCAATAGATAAAAAACGATCATTAATAGATACTTTAAAAAGAAGAATATCGAAGATGAATGGGATACATGTTGAGATATGGGGATCAATTACTTAGTTTAATAATTGAAGGAATAATAGAATGAAGAACGAAATGCATCAGTCAAGTAATGCAGGATATAGGTGTCACTTTTTCCACGGAGCTCAAAACTATGGCAAGTGATAGAATAAAAATATGAAGAAACATTTTTTGTGAAGAAATTTATTAAAAACCAATCTCTGGATTGAAAGAAAAAATAAAAAAAAATTAGGTTTTAATTTTATTATAATAAATCGTATTCCATGCAAGTAATTCAAAATTAGGAAAATGTTTTTATTTTTTTCGTTTACCTACTGGATTTTAAATTAAGATTTATACGTGCAGGATTTTAAAAGTTTTTCAAACTGCAAAAATAACCTTACCTTTGATTTTTAGTTTTTTACTTGGCCTGTTTTTTCAATTGTTTATTAATTAATAATAATAATAAAAACAATATAATATAACGTTTATTGTACTAATCACTAAATTATATTTAAGCTCGTCCCGTATTGATAAAATATAATTAAAATATAATATAGTATAATAAAAATATCGCCAAAGCCAGTAGTGGTTGTTGATGCCGTTGCGTCTACTGTGCGCAACACACAGACACATCGGTGTTTAATATGTAACATATGTACCAAACAAGAACGGAGATAGGATTATAAAATATAGATATTTTACGACACTTATAATAAAAAATTACAAATGTTATAAAATAATAACGAAAATATATCTGCCATAATTCCAAGCAAATGTCATTTCAGCTGTTATTCTAACTTAGGTGATTAAAAAGTAGTGTGTACTTAGATTCTGTAGTCAATTAGTATAAAATATCGTGTATAGTTCGAAAAATATGCAATGAATAATATTATAATTAAGTTTACCAAATATTTACCTTTTTCAATGTTTAAAAATTAATTAAAAAATAACTTTAAAATAAACGATTCTGAGCCAAGTTTTAAATTTTTTTTAAAAAAATGTGTAAGAAATAGTGTGAAACATAAAAACGGAGAACAGGAAAAAAATATTCAAAAAAAAAATTATACAGAAAAATTTTACTTATTAAAATTTTTTATCAGAATATTCCTCATATTATTGTTTACCTACATTCGAATTTTTATGAAGTTTGAATTAAAAAGAGGCGTTTAAAAAAAAAGCTATTGAGAATTTCGAAAAAAAAATGAATTATGAAAAATACTATCTAGAACTGAAATCTGATTCAAAATGTTGTTATTCGAAACTTTTAGATAAGCATTTCTATACGAAAAATAAAAATAATAATAATAAATATTATAAAAATACTAGTTGCTTCGCTCTACTTTAGAATACAAAAATGACATATTTTCAACAGTTGACAATATTTTTATTTAAGTTGTATTTTTTTAAAAAAGTTATCAATCATAATATGTTTTATATTATTTTAGGTTATCACGGAAAATTTCAAATTTTTATCACCACCATATATTTTGGTACTGTATTAAAATCTAGTATACGGCATATTTTATCGATTTTACTCAAAATTTCCACAGGAAAATCATTTCTCTGAAACTTAAACAAAATTTCTAATTTTTAGGAGTTTAATGAAACATTTTGATGAGTTTCACTACCCGGAAAGAGGTCCGTAAAGTTAGTCGCCCAATTCAATATTTTTAATTCAAATTTTTCTAATATTTAGTAAATCATTTACAAGTATTTGTAACCATAAATTAATAATTTGTAAGTGCAGCCGTTTTTTGTTATTCATCAAAGCTTAAATCACGGACAACTTCAGGCGGAAGTTAGCTGTTTTATTATTTTTTGGTTTTTGACCTTTTCAAAATGTAGTGGTGCTATTTGTAAGTATTTGTGAGCCTGATATTAGAATTTGTAAGTCAACTCCTTCCAAGTTATCCTCAAATTAGAAGTTGGCTACGAGCTTTGAGAACTTTGACCATATAAAAATTATCTTGTCTCTTTAAAATTGTCAAATCTTAATAACAAGAAAAAAAAATTATAGGAAATAAAAACTTAGAAAAAACCGAGAAATTTCCAATATTTTCAAAATTCTATACTTTTCCTAAAGTCTGTTTAATGATTTTGAAATGTTTATTAAGTATTATACTCATGACTATTTTAAGTAGTTGGTGAATGATTCACGTTTTCATACCTATTAGTTTTGAAATTATGACTAAATAACTAAAATTGATTTCTTGATAACATTTCCCAATTTTTTTTCAATCAACACCTTGTATGATTTTAGATTCTAAGTTGATAAAAGAAGCTAGTTTTAGATTCTGAGTGGAGCGGAGAAGCTAGTGTTTTTAACGATGATACTTATTATTTTTATTTTTTTTTTTTGTAAACACTTTTTCGTATGGAAATAATTTTCCAAAAGTTTCGACCATCTCGCTTTTGAATCATAATTTGCCTCTAAATGGTGCTTCTAAGGGATCATTTTTCAAAATTCTCAATTATTCTTTCCAAATTTTGGAAAACTACCCAAAATTTGAAAAAATGTTCGTAAATTTTTTTAATTTAATTTTTATGAAAATTTAAACATAGATAGGAAGTTATGTGATTCAGTCCAAGAAAATTTTAAGTGTGTGAAAATTAAATTAAAATTTTTTTTTTCTTATCAATTTCTTTTTCTTTTCTGAGTTAATAGAGTATAAAATTGACTGAGTAAAAAATAATAATTTTGTTTTAATAACAAATTTTATAATTTTTGATTAAAATTTTTTTGAATAAATTGAAGCTCCGCTTAGAATTGTTTTATTGAAGAAATTATTTATTGTTTCACAAAGCTCACTGGAGTACGGCCGACTTCTAAATTAAAGATAAATTGTAAGGAGTTGTCTTACATATTCTGATTTTGGACTTACTAATACTTACAAATTACGAATATTATTTTGGTATATTCAAAATTCAAAAATCAAGTTAAAGCATGGCAAACTTCTAATTTGAGGATAATTTGGATAGGGATTACTTAAAAATTCTGATTTCGAGTTTACAAATACTTATAAACAGCGCTCTACCTTTTGGGAAAAGTCAAAAATCAAAAAATAACATAACGGCTAACTTTCACCTGATTTAAACTTTTGTAGACAACAGAAAACGACTGCACTTACAAATTACCAATATATTGTTACAGAAACTTAGAAATGACTTACAAAATGTTGGGAAAATTTGAATTAAAAATATTGATATTGGATAGCTTACTTCACAGACCTCCGAAAAAATGTTTGCAGTGTTCATGTTTATTCAGAATCTAAAATAACACTAATGGTCCAGAGTGGGGGGAGGGGTGACGATCTCCGGTTTCTTGTTCTATAAATACACCCCCGCATATCACTATACGGTAGGTATCATCAGTGCTGTGATATCGAAATGTATGCCCGGAATTATAATTTTCTACGTTGAGATGCATTAGGCGTGTGACGTAATATATCACAAATTATAATAATAATTATTGTGCACCTGTTGGTTAAAAGCTACGTATATTTTATAGGTACGTCATATTATAATAACTTTTAAACCGTCCCTTCTTTCGTCACTCTCGTCCCTTTTCTCTCACACGAGTACACTCTCTCAAATCTCAAAAACAAATAAACCCGAAGTGCACTTACTCGTCTCGCCGCCACCTTGGCCGTTTCTCACCGCCGCCGCGTGCCGCCGACACGGGCCCGACGATTTGGTCTCGATCACCAGTCCCGTGGCGCACGCGTCCATGAACATGTGACACCACGAGGGGTACGTCTTGTCGTTGCTGCCGCACACCGGTCCGCCCGAATCCTTGTTTCGCTCCTTACCACGGTTGTTGTTGTTGTTGTTTGGCGTTTCCGGGTCCGGGCACGGCATGTCGCACGTCACGCACCTCGGACGTCCGGTCTTCCCCTCGTCCAGACACTTTTGACCGCCCTTGCAGCTCACCGTGGCGCAAGTGGCCGACTCTATAGACAAAATATGAAGAAGAAAAAAAATTTATTTGAAATCGGGGTTGAAAAAAGAAAAGAAAAAATATACATTTTTTTTTTTGTGTTTGCATTTTGGTTTTTTTACAATTATCATATATTATTTTTTTGCTATTAAAACTATGCTATATGAAATATTGTTCATACAATATTCATTACGACACATGTATGTAAATTACCATAATTATACATGATTTCCCTTGTGCGGCTGTGTCTTACACCCCATTTGTCCTCGATTTAATTTTCAACATAGCTATTTATACAAAAAACTCAATTTTTATATATTGAGTGGCGCACACAGGATTTTTTTCGGGGAGGGTTATTAAAAAATTTGAATCGACCACTTTGTATCATTATGAACTGCATAAATTACAGATGACTATCTGTTGGATTGCTAAACCACTGTAACAGCTAGTTAACCACTAAAATAAAACGGTATATTAAAAGTAAAATAGAACAAATTTATTTACCAACTACCAAAAATTACAAATTTTTTAGAGCCCAAGGTAAATCAAAATTTTAAAACGATATCACGCATTAAAATTAGAGGAAATCGTTTGTTCTTTATGCTTTGAAAATGGTTTCTCTCATAAATACAGTAAAACTAAAGTAAAATGAGATTATACAGCGTCATAACGCTTCGTAAATCGAAAGTGTTCCTCAATTTGGCATAAAAACCAAGCTTGGGATTAAAAGTTTTAAAGAAAAATTAATTTTCATATTTTTTTTCATATTAGATACAATTTTATATGACTAACGCACAAAACGATTTACTGTTGTTTTCAGAATCAAAAAATAAATTATAATTTAGAATAAAAACAAACTTGAAATTGGAAAGATGGGTGGTAAAAAGGATTTAAAACAAGATAACCAGTGTCCAGGTAATTGAAATATAGATTTTTTAACATAATGTGTAAAATGTAAAACCGTTAGTTTTTGAAGAATATTCTCAGCATACAAAAGTATAAAATGGTGGTAATAGGAGGAAAATTTTTTAAATATTAGTTACCAATGTTTTCATGAAGATTTAGTATATTTTGTACTTTAAATTAGTTTTTATTGAAAATAAAGTATATTTTCTAATTTTTTAAATTAAATATTATAAGTATTTTACATTTTATAGTAAGATTTCGTTTAGTTAGGTTGATAAATTAAAAAGTTGTAAGTAATTATTAAACTTATTGTCCCGGTTTCTAAATTTTTTATCTGGCCACCCTAGTATATTATTAATTTATTATAGTCAAATATCCTCTCACTCACTCGAGCAGTAAGTATAACATTATTTTCGCGACCGCGGTCTATTTTACCGTCCGTCGAGGACCGTAACTCGAAAAAAAAAATTCCTCTGGAAAAGAAAAGAATACACAATAAAAAAAAAAAAGAAAACTGTACTACCTAAGTCTATTATTGTTTTATATTATACATACACACACGCACACATGCGTAGTACACAATTATATTATTATTACACTTACACTGTGCGCCGCCGCTGCACATTGTCGAGTTCCCCGAATTCAGTTAATAATAACCGGCGGCTCGGCGAGTAGAATGTCAAAGAACAGGAATAAGTCTACTGTATCGAAACGTAAACAACGCGTACACAACAACAACAACAACAAAATAACGCATATTATAATATTAAAATTCTGGGAATATATCAAAATCTGTACACGTTATTACAATACCGTGTTGATGACGGTCGAGTGAGTTTTTTTTTTTTTTTTTTTGGGAAAAATAATTTTCTCATTATCATCTCGAGTATCCGCTCTATGGAATACGCGGTATTTTTACCGTTAACCAATAGCCATTGGGTTCACCTTAATTTTTGCTCGAATTCGCCGCCATCAGTTTGGATGTTGATGGTTTTTTTTTTTTTTATTGTCCAAAAAACATCTATTGGAATAGATCAACCTATATTCCTATATACCGAACGTGTAGGAAAGAGAATTCACGCACAAAAAACCGTGATCAGCGCGGATACATGGCTTGGTGAACCGCGACGACCTTAATCGATCCTTCTCCGAATTAAATCGAAAATTGTGCATTTACTACGATACGATGCATTCAAGGCCGGATTAAGTGCTCATTGGGCCCTGGGGCGGAAATTTCATATTGAGCCCTTTTGACAAAAAATTCTTTGAAGATCCTCACGTTTCGCTCGGAAAAAATAAATTTTTCTAACTAATTTACAAATTTTACTTGAAAATTCTCATCAATGTATAATATATAGGTATTTTATACGTCTATAAAAGTATTAATTTGTAGTATAATAAAAGTCAAAACTGCCAAATTAATATAAATAATAATGCATGATAATAGAAAGTTTAGTGATAAGTTTTAAATTTATAACATGCCAACAAAAAAAAAGCCGGACATACTTCGCACGTCGAGTGGGATTCTCTTGACGGGTGTATTGAATTTTAAAGAAACTATAAATGATTCTGAACGAAGAAAGTTAATAATATAAAAAATAAACAAGAAAAAAAAATGTTAGAAAAATGTTCAAAATTTTTTTTTCACATTTTCAAAATTTTCTTGCTCTAAAATCTTTCTTACATGATTTCCTATCTATGTTTAAATTTTCATAAAATTCGAATCAAAAAATGATGGTTTCCGAGTCGTTTTCGTCAAATTTTTGGTAGTTTTTTCCAAAAAAAAAAATTGAAGAATTGAGAAATTCAAAAAATGACCTCTTCAAAGTACAATTTAGAGACAAATCCGGTTTACAAAAGTTATTGATCGAAACTTTTGGACAAGTATATTCATACGAAAAGTTGTACACATAAAAAAATATAAACATTGTAAAAACACTAGCTTCTTGACTTCGTTCAGAATCTAAAATAACACTACAAAATATTGTAAGACAAAGTGAAAAGTATTAGTTACACGAAGGCGTATGAATTCGTTTCTTTAAAATTTAACACAGCCACCAAATCATATCCTAGGAGCGAAGAATACCCGAGGGCAGTAGTGCGAAAAATATGTCCGATTTCAAATATTACCGTAAAAATGTAAAAATTTAAAATATACCATAAAATAATATGTTATTTAAAGGCTCCAAACCAATTTCATTATTCGATTATGGTGTGTTTTGATTGTATTCGTAGGTAGTTCGAAAATCATCGTGCCGAGCTTTCCAGAAAAAGACAAAAGTGCAAATTAATCGAAATCCGAATTCTAATAACAATACACGTGGCAATAATATATTATCCTTATCATAATATTCCAGACACACGTACTGCAGAAGTGCAGACTGCAGCAGAGTCCGTGTAAGTATATTTTTATCGTGTACGTGAGGGGCTTGCTTACGAGACCCGTGGACGTCTGCGCGAGAGAATAATAGCTGCGTCATTGTTGCGCCGCGTATGAAAAGTAAAACAGGACGAAACATTATAATAATTAGGGCTAGGGACTTATAGGATTTAGCATGTTTTTCAAAAATCATTCAAAACATAGCTATAAGTAATATAGAAATGCGTTTCATAACATTAGTAGTTTGATGCAGTTCTCTTTAATTTGCATATTTTGCAAATTTAACTCTTTTTTCGATACAAGCGCAGACTTCTGTTATATTTGAATAATATTTTAAGTGCATATTTCACCTATTTTTCAATATTTAATTTGAGTTTTCTTGGTATAGGAAAAATTTTCCCTAAATAAATGAAGATATTCAATATTATTTGATATTTTTATCTGTTTAAATGTATGCTCAAAAAGAATAAAGATTAGTAAAAAAAAAAAGAAATTGCATAAATAATAGAAGAATTAATAATACATATTAAAATATATTATACCTACAATACAATTTTTAAATATTTTGAGTTTTACAGTAAAATTAATGTTTTATAAGAGATTATTTTAGCATTTTTGCATAT
>JAIPRM010011627.1:0-12741 GCA_025469315.1 Stegophylla sp. TES_Ste_2020
ATCCGGTTTCAAAAAGTTATTGATCGAAACTTTTGGACAAGTATTTCTATACGAAAAAGTGTTAACAGAAAAAAAATAAACATCATTGTAAAAACACTAGCTTCTTCACTTTGTTCAGAATCTAAAAAAAAATGTTTTGAATGTTTTGATATGATTTCGACTTACGTTTTTATGTTAGGTACTTAACTTAAATTGACACTTACATGACTATCACTGATATATGTAACTACTGGTTAAATGAAAAAAATAACGAATTATTCGGTAAATCAGATTTTCATGAAATTGATTTTAGTATTTTAGCCAATAACTCCAAAACGAATTGAACTAGAAACTAGACATTTTTACCCATTATCAACAGTAGTGTAACACAGATAAGAAATTAATATAGAATCTAAATCACCTTCTTTCTCGTAAGTTTTCATCTAACAAAATTTTAAATTCTCGATATACTAGCTTTAATTTTTACATAACCTCACTCCGATAACATGTCTAATGAACCTGAAGACATCTAGTCAATTTTAAGTCAACTTTTTTTTTTTTTTATAAACGCTTAAAGTTGGAATAAGTACGAAACTCGTAATTCTTACGTAAGATAACTGTTTTTTCAATCAAAATCTCATTTAAACAACATACTACCTATCTTAAATATAATATGAACTAAAATTATATTTATCATTTTTCTAAAAAAAAAAAAAAAAAATTAGCCCCCTTCATTTTAGACTGCTATTACTGAGTTACACGAATCATATATTAATAGTATATAATTTATTGTAATATGTAAATAAAATAATTACACATGATAGTTTTAAATTTAAAATTGATGTTTTATAATATTAACATTTTATTTTTGTTGTGTCACATTTTATTATACTATTAGTGTGTGTGCATTATGCAGAATGATAATTTATATTATTTTGGCGAAATGATAAAATCCGTACCTATGAATCACGTGAGATTACACGTTCAGTTAAACCGCGTTAACGCACTGACGAACTCAAGTTTACTTTTATAAAATATTAACAGTTCTTATATTATTATACAAATAAAACGTAATATTTGCCTATCCTTGTTACTTACCGGTGCTTTCAAAATTAATTATTTGTAATTGTAACACATATTAATAATATTACTGATAAATATTACGCACATATCCGCATTCTTTATACTTATCTTTTCTTATGATATTTTTTAAGTGGCTTTCATTTTAAACATATCCTTGTATGAAAATACAATATTATTCCAAGTGTATCGATGCTAATTTTATTGTGTTAATAATGATGACTCAATACGCTTCCACTACAGTCGATTAACAATGTGGGAACTTGATCTGCGCTGAGTGATTATCGAAAAATTAGTTACACTCATTTCAAATATATATATATTATAATATGATGCCTCGTAAACACTGTTTACAATCGGCAAGACCTTGTTGCTCCATATCCAGTCACATGTGTGTTTTTATTTTACAGCCAATATGGTCACAATCCGTTCAACACATGTCTTTAATGGCTGTTATTATTGTAATGTTCAAAGTCACTAACTATCTATTATAGATGAGTCTGAGTGAACACTCGAGATAGAACTAAATTCACTAGGGAAAAAGAACCGATTCAATTGAAATGAATAATGGGAAGCGGTTAATATGTAAATGTCTATTCATCGTGTGTATATACCTATAATACCAACTTGTGTTTAGAATTTAACGTTTTTTCTCTTTGTAAATGTAGTTACTTAAATGCAATCGTTATATATTATAAAGATAAATTCGTTAAAAAAACGTTTCCGTTGATTTAAAAACGTTTCTTTCGTTTTTTTTTTTAATGAGAAATTTCCAAACCAGAAAAACTGTAATTTAGAAATAATAAATATCCATTACGTAAGAAATCAAAATAATCATAAAAAATTATTTCGTATACAACGGTTTAGGTTAAATTTAATCTTTGAAATATAAAGTGTAAATAGATACACAGTTAACTAAACGTAATTTTCATATATTATTTTATATCCGAAAAGTTTTGTTTTAATAAAATGATAAATCTCAGAGACTTCCGACGTTTGAAAAAGGATCGTTGATTGGTAATTACTAATTATATACTATACCTACGAATCCAAAGTGTTCGTAAAGAACGACTCTATTTATGGAAAAATCTGGTTTCGTTGACCATGATTATAAACGTTGTATTGGTCAACCTTCATATATTATTTTAAAACAGGAACTGAGAGAGATAATACGTTTGGTAAAATAATGTTTCGACTTTTTGAAGAATATATAATATATATTTTTTTATTTGATTACATTTACACATTTACAATTACCACTATATTATTATAAGTACTCGTTGTCGCCATTAAACGATATTATAATGCGATTGATAGTTCATCAACCGATAGTTGTAGTTATAACGTTATAATTTATGCCGCGTTTAAGATTCATTAAAATAATGACTATAAAACTGCAGTGTAAACTTTGCAGGAATAATTTAGTTTATATATCAGCAGATTGATTGTGAATTTCCGAGACGTAGGCGAGAAACAATCGAGTGCCAGAATTCATAACGGGCGTATTAGACAAAATGAATGGGTATCGGATTTTAACGGATTTAGATGAATCTAATTATTATTTTCAAATACAATAAACTAACTCGTAGCTCGTTACGTTGTTTGGGTCACTTAATTGGTGCAGGTAATGGAAAAAAATCCTCTAAAAGAACAACTATTTTTCGCACAATTTTGCCTTCTCCGTGAGAACGCGCCTGGATCGAATCGTCGAGAAATTATTCAAGAAAATCACGCGCGCCTTATGCAATCGACAAAAAGAAAAAAAAACAAATACGTTACAGTAGAATTGCGCTGAATAGGACTCGCACAAGACTAAATTAACTTTAATAAGTAGGTAACGTTTTTATTTCGATTTCGAATTTTTTTGATAGGCAAATAAACGATACGAATAAAGTTGGTAAAATTTCGAAAATAAGGTCAAAGAATTATAGTAATAATATATAGTTATAGTTAGGTATTCGATGAATAAACACGAGTAAAAACTACGACGAAAATGTGTTCCAAGGTCTTTTTTATTAACATAACTGAAAAAAAATAAAAACGCGTTGTTTTAATGTGTGTTATACATTTAAGTACAGTTAAATATGAGGATAGGTTAGGTTAACATGAAAAGGAAAAAAACAGATGCCATTAAAAGTTATATATTCGGTAGATGAAAATTTAAAATCTACCGCCAACGACTAGAATGTAGGATTTCAAGCAGAATAGTAAAATAAATTAAAAAAAGAATAAATATATTAATTTAAATGGTTTATTATTTTTCATTTTTAATGTATAAAACTTTACGTACGTTTTCTTAATATAGTAAGTATACTCAATCGCGCATGCTTACACGCACACAAAATATGTTGAATTCGTATTGACAACAACATTTGTTTCCAGACTGAACTGTATTATTGTAATATTATATTTTATTACATATTATAATATATTGTAAAATTACATACATTTCATACACTAATGGCGTATACGCATGATTTGTATAATATGCATATTATACAATATTTTAATATTTATAACCTATAACACGCAGTGTGTATTTTATGTATTATTAACAATAATAATAATAATAAGTGTGGTAATGTGTATTTTATTAAAGTATAATATATTGTCACGGTTTTTACGCGTTAACTGGTGATATTATGTGCGTTATCGGCCTCACGACCTGCGCGCACTCCGCTAAAATAATGTCAGGAAACAGAAGTCACAAGACACGACGACGAGACCACTTTCCAACGGGAAATGACTTATTTATGAGGCGACGCGTTTGACGTGGCGCGCGGGGAGTGTTCGCGCTCGCGGACCTAAGTGCCTGTACTTGTACCGCCGTGCAATATTATCCGGTTGTTTTTTTTTCGCAAAGTCATATTACACGCTTGTACGCATTCGCCATTCACTGTGTGCTGTAAACTACCAGTGGTGGTCTATAATCATCTCTTTGCCGGGCTAGAGCGTGTCTTAATCATATAGTGTTCGGAAACTCAAAATTATAACTTAGAATTTAGGCAATACCTTGTTCCAGAGTGCGGATTACATATTATTTTCTTGGAGCCCCAAAATTATACTCTGTGAGACACTACTCGTTCAGCGCGCGCACTTATGTGTATCGTTTACGACGATTGAAACGTTGCTCTCAGTGTTTGAAAGCATTTGGCGGTCGTAACTTTATTTATATATAATTGAGATACAAAAAATCATCACTTTCCGTACATTAAATTTCATATAATACTTGTAATGCTATTAAGGAGGGACAGCTTATCGAGGCAGCAGCAAATTGAAGGGGGCTCCGTGCAACAACGAGACAAGTCCATGTTTTGAAATTTTATTCAGGAGACATGTTTTATTTTACCCAAACTTTAAAAATTTATATTTTTATTTGAAAATTCGACATAACTTTCTTTAATTGCATGTTAATAGTTGAGTAAAATTAGTTTTAATTATAAATACATTTTTTTATCTTTTAAAATAACTTGGAAGTATGAAACATATGGGCTTACCTAGTTTTTTGTTCGTTAATTGTTATACATTTTTCGAACACCAAGACAAGTCCAAAACCAAGACAAGTTCAAAGACAAGCAAAAACCAGACAAGTTCGGACTTGCTTGTTCTTGCTCATAATATTATAAGTCACACAAGTCCATTTACTCAATAACTCCGTAAATAATCATTGGACTTATCTTGTTTTTGCATAGAAATTTAAAGAAAAAAAAAATCTGTATACGATAACATCAAACAGTGAGTTTCCAAAAAAAAGTGGACTTGTCTCGTTGTTGCACGGAGCCCTTCAATTATTGTGTAGGGATATTCACTATTATATTTATAGTTCATGATGATTTTCGGAAGTTACCGAATGGAAATTTATAACCAAATTTTACAAAATATCATAACAAAAAGAGGTATTTAACTATACGTCTTTAAGACGTAACGTTAAAGTTCCTTTCTGATTTAATATAAATCAAAAGTAAGATATTCTGTTTCCAGTGGTGTGTTATAGAATACCGGTTTAATAATAATAATACATATTATGTAAGTAAAAATAAAATGAATTATGCAATTTTTTTTTCTACCATTAAAGTCTTTTTATTTTCAAACACTGGCAATTGGCATTCATTATTGTTATTGAAAAGCCGTCATCGTCGACGCCGTTGACTCCAACACGTCATTCTTTATCCGTCGTGTATAGTTTGGTGTCGTAGTCAGCGTATTGACGGAAAATTTTCTTTTTCCTCCGCGTATAGTCGATATGTATGTCGACATAAGAGAGTTTTTTTTTGTGTGTTTTTGCAACGATCGACGCGGTGCCACTGACCTCGATGATGATAATAATAAAAAAATATATCGCACGAGGAAATCGCAGCACGCGTACCTACGTGATACGTATCTGATGTCGGATTATAATAATTTGCTTCTGCAAACAAAAATTAATATCGATCGAAATTTCGCGTGAGAAACGTGGCAATAAAATATTGTGTTCAGCAGCATTCGACTAATATTTAATTTCACACGGTGTGCAAAAAAAAAAAATTGAGTCTGTAATAATTGGAGCGCCATTCTCCGGCGGCCTCATTGGTTTTTTTCAGTGATTTAAATTACGTTATTCGTTGTGTTCGACGAGACTTATATTATGTATTTCATTGAACGTGTTCTGATCACCCCACTTTCCAACATTACCACTGTCCGAATAATGATATTTCGTTTATCGGACAATATCATATCGAATGATACGAGGCATATGTATTCGTGTTATTCATATTCAAAATTCGATTCCGATTTAAGTGCGAAAGTTTGGCGAAATCGGACAGTGTAGACGGCCTACTTCACGCACACGTGATTCAATAATTTGAATAATTTGATATTGTAATACAATTTTATTTATTTTTTTTAATATTATGAACTGTACGTCATTTACTTTACTCACATATATATTTAACAGCCCAGAAAAAATCTCAGAAATTTTTAGTTTTTTTTTTTAATTGCCTAAGTTATGATTAGTTTGAAACTGGTCATTTTCACGTAATAAATTTTTTTTAATCAAAATCTCATGAAACTTGATTCTTAATGCAGTAGAATCATTTTATTAAATAAAAATTATTTTTCTATCCATGGTCAAATTTTCTTGATAGTTGGATTATATATAATTTGTAGTATCATTAATTACCAAACGTTTAACTTTATAATTGTGTCTTTAATGGCGGATTTCTTCTCGTTATTATTTTTGATAGTAATTAAAATTATTGTTTTTAGAGTGGGAAATTTTATATACGAGTTTCCTCATGTATAGTTTGTACTTATTTTAGATGCAGAACGAAGTCTCATTGAGATTTTTTCGGTAGCTTGCCAGTTTAATTCGGATCAGTCTGTGGTCAACTATTATCAGCCGGAAACATCCTGAGATAAGCCCAATTTTATGTTTTATTTTCGATTTGGTTTTCGTTTTAAAATTGTGAGACATTAGATTCTGAGGTTCATCACTATACGTATCGGAAATTATTCCTTAAACGTTATGTGGCAAAATTATCACCAGACCGTTAATGAGACAATAGAGTTAAACGCTAATCACGTAAATATCAGCATATATATTATGTATATTTGTGTGGTCGTTAAATTATATACATATAATGTTATACGATTTTAGATGACATGTAGCTGTCTGTATTTAATTAATGCTGTCAGATGTCTAATTGGTCATATTATAAGTCAACTAACTGTATGCGTTAATAACGTTATGATACGCTATACTTTACACTCTAGAAATATAATGATTTTAAATTAAATAAAACTACGTGTAGAAGAACTCGTTTTATCGCATTTCATTGCTTGACATATCCGAAGAAGTTGATTGAATCAATAAAATCATTTTTTTTGTTATTATAAATTATAATGCATTATAATTACAGTTACCAATGTCATTATTATTTAAAAATTTTAACTTATATTTCACATAGGTTGTACCTTAAGAAAGTTCAACCTCAATATTTTAAATTCACGATTACGTTTAAACAAATGATAGGTACTCGTCAATACATGTATTATTAAGTGTACAATGTACATATTGAAAAACGTTTTTTGTACGACCTCAGGAAAAATCAATACCTGATATTATATACGTACAATCTGTTTTTCATTAAAATTTTTTTTAATATGGTGACTGTAACAATTCATTTTTGCGATATCCTCTATTAAATAATTTTCATATTTTTTCCTCTACTCGATATGTTTATATAATTTATTATAATAATGTTCATCATATTAAATTCAATAACGAGTTTATTCACTATGTCCGACGATTTTTTAAAAATGTAAATCTTTTGAAATAATTAAGAATTTTTCTGGAAACGTCGAGTAAAAATACATAATTACGTGATGTATATTAATTTATTTCGACCTTAATAAACAGTTATCCCGTACGTAATAATATTATTCACACACAGTAGAGTTCTTGAGAACAAATTAGTAAACCGCAATAATATTACTCGGTTTGTATTAATTATTCATATAATAAGTATTTAGTAAACTTACATCATACACTTACTATCGTTAGTTATAGACACAATAACAATATTTATATATAAATATAATTAGAGTGAATTTTCAAAGTTAGACGTTTAAAAAAAAAAGTGGAAAAATTTCTCACACGGATCGTGCATAATGATAATATGATAATATTACACATGGGTACATTGGCCCGGGCGGACGTAGATCATATACACATCATATGTGCAGGATGTTATATTGTCTGGGAAACAAAATTAAAAGTATCATCGATTTTCTTCTAACTGACTGTTTTTTTCGTACGCCAGATACTTCATATTAGTCATAATATGAATATATTTTCAGCGCGCCTTTAGGAAGGGCGTGTACATGGGGATGAGCATTCGGACCTGACGCATAAGGGCCCGCGTTAAACTTAATTTGTAATTTTCTTAATAATAATAAAAATTATGTCTCTAATATAAATTATATTCTAAATGTTACGATATATGCTATTGAAAACACGCGTTTATGTGTAATAAATGGTTAAAATGGTGGTGAAACAATATTAAAAAGGAATTGGGTTTTAAACTGATATAAAATAAGTTTTTCAATCTATTTGTTATTTTATAGTTTTAATAATTATCCACTAAATAGTATTATAAATAAGGCGAAAATGAAATAAAAATACTGCTACAATTTGGTAAGATTTTTGAATTATTAATCTTAATCGGGTAACAGGTTTATTGATATTTTTAGAACCATTATTCTTATCATTATATAATTTTCAAAATAAATTAACATCAAAAATCACCTCAAAATTATAAAACATACTCTAGAAATAAGAAAAACGTGTTTATAAAAAGCATGTAATTTTTAATCACACTTTCAGGAACACGTTTCGTGCTTACTTAGCACAGTTCTTAACCTAACCGTTATAAAACAATCAACCAGATAAAATAATATGCAAATTCTACTAATAATAACAGCTAATTAGTCGTTTAATCATTTTTTTATTGCTGGTCAAAAATGTTGGGCAAAAAATCATGGGAAATTTGAAATTAGAGTGTTATTTTTGTACGAATTTCAATGTACCGTGGTTTGTCTATCAAAAGTCGAGGATCCATGTGGGGGGTTGGGGGCGCAGCACATACCTATTATGAACGCGCCACGTCACTTCGGCTACCAACAACACAACCTTTGACATTATAATAATAATAATAATATTATCGCCTACATAGCGTGCGCGTTTTCAACGGGGTAAAAAAAAAAAAAATGTTATAATAGTATGACTCAAAGGACGTGTACTTTGATGTATATTATTATTTTATAGCCGAGGAAAATAATCGATTTTCCGCCGCGCCACGGTCGTCGTCTAGACGGTTTTTACCGCGGTCGCGAAATCGCACGCGTTGAGTCACCACCCACCGGCTACCACTGCGGAGCCTATTTTGCGATTTGCTATTTATTATAATAATGTGTACACGAGGTGGGTAGGTCGTGTATACTCGCACGCGACGAAGACGACGGACAATACACACACGTACGTACGTACGGATCGCGTGTAACATTTTCTTTTTAAATTATTATATTAGTCGGTTTTTTTTTTTTTTATCCACTCCGTCCGTGTAATCGTTTTTTAAAAAAAAACCAACACGCCGACACGTATACACGAACACGCATACACACACACACACACACACTGACAGTGTAGTTTTTTCGCCGGCGAAATCAAAAACACACACACACACACACACACACACACGCATTGTAGGTAAATAATATGTGTTGGCGCGAGGTCGTTGACGTGCAGTGGTTTTTTTTTTCGTACGCGTGCGAGTGGGGGCGAGGTTGGGGAGTCTGAGACTCTGTGTGCGACGAAACGTCCATAATTATAAATTATGTCCATATAGTAATAATATGATTATTTATCATTATCACCTTTTTCGCATAATATGTTGACGTCTTATGAGCATATATTATTATTAATATAAATTTTCTCCGTGTCACCGTTGTCCCGTCCGTTGAACGGTAGGGAGACACTATTCCCAATTTGTTTTTCATATTTTGTTATTCCCCAAAAGTTCTTTTTCTCAATACCTTTTTTCCTAAAAGTTATTTTTAACAATACCAAATCTATCAATATATCTTATCAAATATAAGAAATTATTTATTGTTAAATAAAATAATTAAAATTTTTAATTATGACCAATGACTGTAAGGTATGGAGTAATATAATTGCTATCAATAAACTCGTCATATAAATAATTTAATGAATAATATAAAAAAAAAAAAAATAGTTAAAATTTTAAATTATAACCAATTTTTTTTTGGGAAATATTAAATTTGTAAAAATATATATTGGAAGAATGTTTTTATGGTAAATATTGAAATTGAAGAAATTAGATTGGAAAAAATGGATTGGGAAAACTGTACTACAATCCCGTGAACATATTAACCGAGTATCAAGGGCAGCGCCCGCAATGGTCATCCACTGCCCGGGATTTTTATGGTATAATATACGCGCATACGAATATATATTTTCATGTGAACAGTAATAATATTATGTTCTATTATCTAAATGATATTTAGTACTGGTACAAAAAATACATATTCCAAAACTATGTTTATGGTGTCATAACAGTAGATAATTTTCACGTAACTGGAATATAATGATAACATTTTTTACTATGATTTCACATTGAAAATATTAACGCCACAAACGTGTAGTACAAAATAAATTGCATTCTGTGATTGTTTTTTTTTTTTTGTGGTAAAAATTATTATAACCGTTAATTGTATTGTTTCATAGATACGGTCTACCGTCTACACTCTATAGTTTAGTAATATAATACTATATGAACTTTTGAATGTTTACTGGTGTTCATTTATTAATTAATAAGGCATCATAAGTTCTTATATGACTATTGAGTATTAATCCAAATGTATATCGTGTATCTATTATTTAGGATTCCCAGTATTTTTAGAATATTTTATACGAGCTACTGAATACACTTACTAATACTATAACTCGATTATAGTTAATGGAACTCCTTTGATCTTGTCCCAGAGTGGGATGTAATCCTGCACAGACCCCGACGAGAAACTATAGTTGAATAAGAAGACGGATAAATCGGTAAAAGTTTATGGGATTATTTTCAATTAGTCATTAACCAGGGCCGGATTGAGTTCAAAATTCCTACCGGGAAAGAATTCCAACCGGCCCACTTAAATATTTTAATAAAAATTAACTACGAAAAAGAAAAGAGAAATGTGGTTTTAATGATTCAATAATTTGAACTCTTATTTATAGACGTTTTAGATCAATACAAAACTGTAAAAAATCAGGTCATTTTTTGCATCATGGGCATTCTGTGCTTCTCTTTTGGGATGATTCTGAGCGGATACACAACAATAATTATTGTCAGTTTAATATTGAGTAAAACTGTTACCGGGGTAACTCCCTTTCGAAAAAATATTTTTCGCATTCAAACTACACGATGGTAATATTATCAATTGAAATTTAAAAATAAGGTATTCTTTAAAACGTTTAATCTGTTGGTTAGGAATCGATAAAGGAAATGCACACAACCGGCCCACAGGGATTTTCCCGATTTCCCGCCTGTCCAGTCCGGCCCTGTGACATTAATCCACGACTGCTATATATAACCGATTCATACCGTGTTCGATATTATTCGTTAATTACGATAGAAAACATCGTTTCGGTCGGTCATCTTAATTGATGTCTTCGACTACACGGGGTTTTCGCGACATCGCTGTCACGCCGCCCGGTTTATGCGCACGGCGGTGTACACGCCAACGTTTTGAACCTTGTTTGCCGGGCCCGAAGATCGTTATCTTTCTGTTGCACGCGGCGCTCAGAGGGCCGTGTGCAATCGCGGAGAAAGAAAAAAAAAACAATGTAAGAACATAATAAACTAATAACGCGCAAAAAAAAGAATAAGTACCGCTCCTGGACACACACACACACGTATCTAACCAGCTTCCCAATATTATACGCGTTACTGTAGTTATTACGTGTATAATAATACGTGCGCGCGCGTTACATGCATAGATGAGCGCCTACGAAATTTTTTTTTCTCTTTTCCTCCTACGTCGGTCGACGATTTCTTCTCTACTCGCGTACACCGCGTAAAAATATTACACAGTAAAAAAATAATCGTGCGATTTTGTTTTTTTTTGTTCGACGTACGTATAATAATAATAATATTGCGATCACGCGAACGTGTAATATTTTCAAAGACACTGTATATATGATACGTGTCTCGTGTCTGCGCGTGTACACACACATAGTTTATACTGCTCTCGTATATTATTATAGTACAAAAGCACGCTTATAGGTGTATTACTCGTGTTGTACAACGCATATTATATACTGTGTTTAAAAGGTATTCGCTTTCGGATCGCCTTGCTCGCAGTTTCGTGCATGATAAATCACAGGAGGTCTCTGATGTGTCTTCGCCGAGTGAACCGAATCGTGGTAATCGCACGCCGGTTGCAGTGCTTTGCTGTGATGGAACGCCGCGCCGTAGTGATATTTTAATTCGTTATTAATTATATTTACAATAATATTATATTATTATTATTCTGAACGAACTGTGCTTATGGCCGCCCGGGGGCTTTTGTACGTTTCCGACATCGAATTCTCGTTTTGCTCGAGCAGCGGACGGTCATAATATAATTAAGGTTGCCAGACGTCCTGTATAATACGAGAACGTCCCGTATTTTAACTAGAGGTCCCGACAAATCTCTTCGGGACACCAAAATGTCCCGTTTTTCAAAAAATTACCAATACATCCCCCTTTGACTCTTAGGATATCAATGAATATTATAAAAGATATCCATTCTTCTAAGTTCTGATAAATATAATTGACCTGCATGATCAGGAAATTCAACAATCAATTAATTTTGTAAAGTTAAAATATATATATACTTGTATTTTTATAAAATTAATGTTATATTTGTTTTAGATTCTGAATGAAGTGAAGAAGCTAGTGTTTTTACAATGATGTTTATTATTATTTTTTTTTCTTTTTTTTTTCTGTGTACAACTTTTCGTATAGAAATACTTGTCCAAAAGTTTCGATCAATAACTTTTTGAAATCGGATTTGCATCTAGATTGTACTTAAGAGAAGTCATTTTTTGAATTTCTCAATTCTTCAATTTTTTTTTTTGGAAAAAACCACCCA
>JAIPRM010011628.1:0-12741 GCA_025469315.1 Stegophylla sp. TES_Ste_2020
AAAATTTGACAAAAACGACTCGAAAACCATCATTTTTTGATTCGAATTTTATGAAAATTTAAACATAGATAGAAAATCCTATAAAAAAGATTTTGGCGTGAGAAAATTTTGAAAATGTGAAAAAAAAATTTTGGACATTATTTGAAAAAAATTTTTTTTCATTTATTATTTACTTCCTTCGTTCAGAATCGTTTTACTGAAGAAATGATTTATCGATTCTTTAAAATTTAATACACCCGTCAAGAGAATACCACCCGTCGTGCGAAGTATGTCCAGCTTTTTAACATCTATATTTTTTGAACAGGTAAACATTTTGAAAAAATTAAACTGTGTTCTCATAGAATACAGATCGTATACAAAATAATATAAAGATTTCTGATACTAATAAATAGCATACGTAACTGCTTACAATATATTTTTCAATATTACAGATAATGAAAAAATGTAACTTACCAATACTATTATGTAATAAAAACAAATATATAATAATTATTGTTGGTTTATTTTTATTTATTTTTTATCCATATTCATATAATATTATACTTATTAATTGTATATAAGCATATAATATGCATTGATATGTTTTCAAAAATCAGCAATTTGTTCGGAATAAACAAATTGCTTATGTTGTTTCGATAAACAAGAAAAAACAATCTCAAAATTGAGTGGAAAAGGTGAAATATGCCGTCAAATAAGTTTCCATGAAATCGGCTAATAACTTCTCATACGATTTTAAATTAATTATAACAGTTAAAGTCGTGACAAAACTAGTAATTTTCTAGTAAAATAACAATATTTTTCTATTATTACCTCAAAAAAAAAAAAAAAAAAAAACAATTTTAATCTTAAAAAGCAGTAAAATTTTTTAAAACAGTTAGTACTTTAACAATATTTTATTGAGTGTAGCAGCTGGCTGGTAATTAATTGACGGAAATAAGAATCGCTTTTTTTTTTTTTTTATTATTATAATGACGGAAATTGCCAATGGTGACGGAAGAGGCAATTTTAATTTTTCGGCGGAAGTGTTGTTCCCTCGAATAAGCCCCCCCCCACCCCAAACTCAATTTCCTGTAAATGATTTTTAATTAACATTGTTATTTTTCCATGTTTTTAAAAGTACGTTCAACGCGTGTTTTTCTTCCATTCGTTTAAACTAATAATATTGTGTACAAACAATATCGGGTAATATAATAATGCATTTAGGAGTAACCGATCACTCGGAATGTTAATAATGTATACTATACTATAATAATTTAAACCATATCCATTTTGATTTTTCATTACTTACCTCGGTAACCGTTTCATCATACCATTATTATGACGTCTGTTTTATTTCTTTGTGTGTACGTATGTTTTTTGGTCACGTTTTTATTATTTTGTCTAGAAATGTCTTTCTTGACATATTATCAAAAACAACGTCGTTGTAAAATTAATGTGTTTTTCTCTTCGACCCGCCCGAAAAATAAAAACGTATATAACGGAGGATTTAGTTCGTGTTTTGTAACTATTATTATTATTATTATTATTATTGGTGTGTTTTTGTGAGTAATAAATAGAATGTACGTTTTACGGGTAAAACATGAAATATGACTATTTCCCCTTCCCCAAGCCGCCTTATCTTTTATATTCACTTATGTCGTGGAAATAATCCTTCCGGGGGGATGGGGGAAACGTAAAAAAGAACTGTGTGTCCTTCCGGTCAGGACATAATATGTATCTATGCATAATAATATGGTTCTAATAATAATACCACTGCAGTTGTCACACGTCCTTTAATCGAATACGTCGTTTAAAAAACAGTGTCAGTTCTGTCGCCTTTTGTTATTTGTATAACGTGTACTTATTTATACATATATATATATTTATATTAATTTACAGCAGCTGGTTTTTTAAGTAATGACCCCCGAACCGGCGGCGGCGGAAGAGTAAATAAACGCGACAGCTACGTGTTTGACGTTTGGGGGGGGGAGGGAGAATGAAGTTTTTACTGCGTTTCGGACGTTTGTATTTATTACAAACTGTGTGTGTATGTGTGTGTTGTGATGTCGAAGAGCCGAAGTGGTGTGCATGAAAGCTAATTTAAAATGAAAGAATAAAAAATAAATAAAAATACGGCAGTATGTACGGTTTTTTTTTTTTTTTTAATCAGTGTTTCCCAAAGGGTGCGCCGAAACAATGTTGTAGGCTTGCCGCGAAAATTTTTATAAATGAAACATAATTGAATATAATATTACTTATTAGACAATATATCACGAAAAAATGAATTATTACAGAATCTCGATATTTTATTGATATCTTTATGTTTCGTCAAATACCGTTTGATTCCTAAATGAAATTTTCAGGGAGCAAAGCGATTTTTTTAATAACCGGGTGAAATGTCACGGGGGCAAGATCCGTCCCAGGGTCAAAAAGGGTTTAACGAGCTTGTACATTACATCAGGCCGTAAAACTAAAAACCACAAGTATTTTATGACATTAAAAAATTAATTTTCAATATATTCAACTTTCTATTCCTATCACGAAAATACTTTTATTATTATTCGTCAGATTATATAGATAGGTGGTATTTGTTAACTTACTGCATCGAATATGATTGCCTTATACTAGAATAAATATAAATAGTCGAAATGTGAAGTTTTAAAATAATTATTTTGGATATATCGCAAAATGACTAAAATCGAAATTGTGAAATATTTGTATATTACAAATTATGATATTTTCGGATATTTTTAAGCGTGCGTTCCTTATATTTTCAAGAGAAACTAAAGAAAATTACAAACATTACAAAATTTTAATAAAATAAATAAAAAATTATACAATAGGTACATGTAATGGAGTTAGTAAAAATAAGAATCTTATTAGTATAATGTGTCACATAAAATAATAAGGGGACACATAAAACTTAATTTTAAAATCCACAACGACCAAATTATTTTTTTAAATATATGAAACTGTAGTTTACATTGATACCAAAAAATTGGTAATATAAAAAAAAAAAAAAAATTAAAAAGTAGGTAAAGTTGTACTTTATTGTGATTTTAAGTTTAAAAATAAGAAGCCGTCTAGTTTTTTGCCCTGAAACGTCGATAATTTTTTTTTTTCATCACCATTTAAATGTATTAGTCACCTGTATTACATACCAAAAAGATAGTAAAAAGTATATATTGTATAGTTTAGATGTTAATGAGTTAAAAAAAAAATTGGTTTTTACAAAAAAATTAAAAATCTGGATCTGTCTGGTTATTGCACGGAATACAACCTTTTGCGTTGTATTGGACAGTATAATAATCGGAGATATCTGGTTTTTACACTGAAATGTCGGCCTAATTTTTCTTTATTCGAAAATATAACAAAGTCGTTTTCGAAAAAAAATTGGAGCTGTCGTGTTATTGCACTGACACCTTCAATTATAATGTTGATGTGCGGCTAGTGTAAAAAGTTTGGGAAACACTGGTTTTAAAACGACGTGCACGCGAACGGTAAAGATCATCGATCACAACAAGAGGGTTGCGCCGAGAACTAATTGATTGACACGAGTCTCGTCAAAAAAGAACTACAAATATATTAACTGTTAGTGTTAGTCTTCCTTCCCGTTCTCGAGCACGAGATACACATTCGAAGAATAAAACGAGAGAAAAATATATATCATAATATATTTCAAATGTTTGTTGTCGTCTTTCGTTCGGGGGCCGGATGTACGCAAAAAGGAAGTGTGACTCTTGCCCCTCCGACCGGACGGTCGAAACCGATCGATTGAGAATTAATGTTTTATTTATACACGCGAGTGAATATGATTATTTCGAGCGACCGTAAAAGGCGTTTTCGAAATACGAGTACGTTTAATGTTCTCTTCTTAAAAAGTTTTCCTCCCCCGATTAACTCACTGCAGATCGTAGAGGTTTTCAGTTGGCATTTCGAATTTAAATGATTTTTTTTTTTTTTTTTTTTAATTTGGATTCGTTTTATATTGAATAACAATAATAATTGAAACAAAATTAAACGATAGACAACACGTACTGTGCAGCAGCGTTATTGTGGCAAGATAATGGGAGGAGGGGGAGGTGGGAGAACCAATAGTTGTATCATAAGAACATTAAGAGCACTCATTTTACGGTATTACTACTACTACATCTATAAAACACATTTATTTCACGTTTATTTTAGATTCTAACTTCTAAGTAGAGAAGCCTGTTGTTTTTATAATAATTTTTTTTTCTGTTAATACATTTTTTTTTTTATGGAAATGCTTGTTTAAAAGTTTCGATTGGCCACTTTTTTAATCAAAATTTGCCTCAAATAAATTGGTATTTTAGAGAGGTAAATTTTCGAAACTGCCCAAAATTAAAAAGAAAAACGCACATGAAAATTTAAATATAGATTGACAACAATATCAAAAATGTTTTTTGAAAGAAATTGTTTAATATTTTGAAAAAAAAAAAAAAAATTGTTCTGATTATTTTCTATCAATTTTCTCATTAAAAATTGTTTTCCCAGTTCTTAGTTGATAGGGAGACATAAATCTGGTTGAATAAAAATAATTTTGTAATTATTATAAAATTTGTTATTTTTCAGTAAATCCTGTGTATGAATTTAAGCTCCATTCCGAATCGTTTTATTGAAGAATTGAGTAATCGTTTCTTTAAAGTTTAGCACACCCACCATATCTCACCCGAAGATCAAAAAGTACCTATGGTGTGAAACATGTTCAGCATTTCCTTTGCACCCTATCCTTTCTCTAACCTCCATCTAAAAACGTCCCCGAATATTATGATTCTAATACTACGTAAGGTACCGACAAACTGTAAATGTATACATATACATATATATATATATATATATACAATATTGAGTTAAATTTTGTTGAAAAGGATAAACCGAATGGATTAAAAGTTTCTCGACGTAACTTTACTCGTCCCTATATTCACGGCAAAAATAGTAAAGAAGTTGTCGGAATAATTTAAAATAAAAATAAAAAGCAGACTGTGTACGGGAAGTGATAAAATTTGTCTACCTCGAGAACTAAAACTTCGTTTCTTTTGCGCCCAGAGTTTAATATCATTCGCATTCTAATTTAAACCGTATTTTTATTTTTCAGTAAAATCTATCGTCAAAATCGTAACGGGTTTAAAATATTGATTGAAATTGAATAAATTAATGTTATACTTTTTTTTATGATCTTAATATATTATTGTAATTAACAATGTAGAATTATTAAAATTCACAAAATATTGACGTAGAACAATATAATAACAGATAAAAAATTTATTTTTATGTGTTAATCTTTTAAGAATTTAATTTATGTCAGTATGTATTTATTTTTTTAATTGTATTTATGTGAAAATTAATTTTTTAATACTACCTAAAAACGATGGATCGAATCCGAAAATAGAAGTTGGTACTTACATATTTGTTCCATTATAATTATAAATTATTATAATAATTTCACACTATATTTTAATAATATAATATATACGGTAATTCAAAGATAACATATTTTTAAATGTATTTATTTATATTTTATGGATCATTTATATGTATATCTCTAAAAACGATTATTGTCCTCGAATAAAGTTACTTATTTTGTATTCATATATTATTTTATTGTACAGGGTAAAAAAAAAAAAAAAATCATTTTAGTTGCTAGTTGCTTACATAACGATCTTCGTATTTTAATCACATCGACATTATATAATATATCCCACTGCAATAATATCGTTCGTATAATATTATAACGAATTACACAAAACTGAACACGTTTTCGGGTTCTCATCGACATAATATTATTTTAAAACCATTTGCACGTTCAACCTCCAGGATACAGTTACTCGAAAATGCAATAACATTTTGTGCCATATATTATTTTAACTTGTACATGACAGCAAATAAATTGAAATCAAATAATATTTACGTTGGAGTATATTATTATGTACGCATTACGCATATTAGGCACGTGTGTATGCAGTGGCTATTAACAACATTGTTATATACGTATTTTTGAAATAATCGCAGGAAAATCATAAAAATTAATAAAATAATATTATTAATATCGTTTTCTAGAGGTCTTCTGTTTTTTAGACTCAGTTTCGGTGTTCGACGGATATTTTTGCATAAATTCAGAGGTTATTGAAATCCCATATTTACAATCGTTATTCTCGACAATTTATTTCTTAATGCAAGTGGCGCAACCAAGGGGTGTCTGGGTGTTTTGGGTGTCTAGACACCCCTATTAAACTATATTTATGGAAATTTCATTCAATAAGCATTGGAAAAAAAAAAAAATCCTTTTAACTATACAATTATTATAACCTCGTCTGATTCAGAAATAAACTCGAAACACGCTTTAAAAATTTATATATTGACTCGTAGAAAAGGCAGTTAGATTTAGCTACGTGAAATTTTCGAATTAATGAATTCTCGCAAAGTGTCAATTGATTATAATTTTTTAATTAAAATAATTAGTTATAGTAGAAATTTATTCTTGAAAAAATCCTAGTTGCGCCACTGCGACTTAATCGTAAATCCTACTGAGTTTTTGAAAATTTTCACCGAAACAGGCTCTCCGTCGGTGAGTTTCCCCCGCCCCCCTCCTATCTGTAGTTTCAGGGCGTGAGTCACCTTAACGAATCCATCACTCTCGCTCACACGCCCGTCGCGGGAACTATATTGGCCGTGGAAACGCAGCGCGCGCAGAAGGGGTTTTCTGTTATTAAAAGGGTCCCCGGGCCTAGTGGAGACTATTATTCTGGATACACGGTGTGCCCACCTAAGGGGAATAATTTTTCATCGGAGCGCGTTGATTATTTCCCCCCCCCTTCCGTTTTTATCGCGTCTTATATATACTATGGAATAGTCTTAGTCTCACGGAAATATGTTTGTCTCGTCATTTATACTGTCTCTCGACGTGACGACAGTAAAAATCGAGCATTTCTTTTCTTTTCTTTTTCTTTTTCTTTTTTTTTTTTTTTTTTGAAAATTCGTCCTTTACGCCCCGAGAGTAAATAATACGAATTTAACTAGGGATTGTCCTTCATTTCGGCTCTCTGTTGTCCTGATAAACTTCTCTCAGGACGTTTTTTGTCCCGTAATTTCAAGTCTGTCCCATATTAATCCTGTTTTTTGACTTACTTGTTGATTTAAAATTTTTGAAATGAAATTATTGAATAAAATAATGTAAAAATCTAGAAATCTTGTGGATACGAATAAATCAATTATAATCGTAAAATGTATTTACAAATTTTTTTTAGAAAGTAAAGTAAACAACATACATGAATAAAGGATTTGAAGGTTTGGTTAGGTTTAAAAGTATCAATTTAGTTTAATTATATATATATATATATATAATAAATACTTATTTATTTAAAAATATTATGAAAAATATTTTTGTCCTGTATTTTATTTTCTTAAATATGGTCACTCTAGCACACACACACACACACACACACACACACACCGTGTTTATTTATTTACTTTTTTTCTTTACTGAATCGACTTAAGCGTCTTCAAAGAGCCGGGAGCAATATAACGTTTTTGGAATATACCGTATGCGGGACGTCGTATATATACATGCTAAATCCGACCGCCGCAATCCGCTTACATAGTGCGGTCATTTTGTAGACGTCTCGATCGAACGACGACGGGGACGATTCTTTTCGAGTGTGTGCTAACTTACCCACGTACGATACTCCCCCACCGACTCAGCTCAACGCCTATTACGCGATATTGGCATTTGATTATTATCCCCTTTCCGGGTCACCGCCGTGGGGCGGGGGGGGGGTGGTGCGATTCAATTGCCTCCCGTTTTCAATAATACGGACGGTGTCTGTCTCAGTGCGATCGACATATGCGATAACTTTTGTTCTACTAACAGTGCTTCAATTATTGGAAAAAAAAAAAATTAGAAGAGGGATACAAAAAATATAGCGTCCCCGAAAGTTGGAATATCTTATAAACCTGTGGGGCGATTTTGAGAAATTAGTAGGAGTACGCTAAAATATTTTAAAAATAGAATGGATACTCCGTCCCCCCGCGACCTCTCCCCCAAATCAAGCACTGTTAGTAATTTTTATTTTTTTTGAAAACTATTACTACAGCTTTGCGCCACAACAATAACGTATAATATATATATATTTATATATATACATTTTTTTTTTTTTGTTGGACCCAAATTTTCAAATTTGAATATGTATTCTACAGATTTGGAAAAAAATCAAAATAGCCATTTTGTGAATCTGATTTTTAAAAAAATATTGTTGCTTAAATCCATAAAGGTTAATCCATTCATTTTTTATGATTTTTTTAAATTTTCAAATAATTTTTATAGTATCGTTTAATAACTTTTAATATTACCATTGTTATGACGTATTTGACAAAATTATTTAATTATTCACAAACTTAAAAAAAAAAAATTGGAAAATAAACGGATTAACCTTTATTAGAGTTCTAAAATTTAGGTTTACAAAATTGCTATATTTTGGATTTTTTCTAAAACTGTAGTATACAGTTCTAAATTTGAAAATTTGGGTTCTAGAAAAAAAATGATTGCTTTAGCGCAATTTTGTAGTAATAATTTAAAAAAAAAAAAAGTTAAAAATTGTTAATAGAACAAAAGTTATCGCATTTGTCAAATCACACTGGGACACTTTGTATACAGGGGGAATTTTGAAGCGTGCTCACCCCCATTTTTGATGCCGTTTCAAAAACTACTCATTCTAATTTTGATATTCAATACATTAAAATTCACAGAAAAACGACCTGAATAAAATTCCACAGTTAAAATGGAGAGTTACCGATTGTAATAAAAGTTTTTACCACCACAGGATACTCAAATGGTGGCATGAAAAACATAGTTTTTATAGTAAATAAAATTTTCCGAAAAAAAATCAAATTTTTGCACTTCTAAGGCCAAAAAAGGAACGAGTAAGTTTAAAAATTACCCCGTTCGTGTTAGTTTATTTATATAAAACGTGAAATTCAGTCCACTGTTTTACTCAGGAAACAGATCTCACCGTTATTCGTTAAGCAATGACTTAATAATAACACCTGAACGTCAGTATCGGATTTCTATATGAATTTTTGTATTATGGAAACTTTTATGTTTTGTCTGTGATTTCTGAAAGTTTTTTGGGTTTTTTTTTCGGCCGTTAGTGACATGACCGCTTTGTCCCGAAATAGAATTTTTGGGGATGAAGGGGTTGGGGCGAGTGTTCTCCATCCCCTCGTCGCTTACCCACAATTATTACGCTTCCTCCTCCTCCTCCTCCGAGATGCGTCGTACACCCGGGTTTTCTGATTAACCGCTCGTGTAAACGAGACGATTAATTCATTGTGTCCGCGAAATCGGGATTTCGGGAATTCGGGGGGGGGAGGGAGGAAAGACGGGAAATTAACGGTTTGACGGCGTCCCGTACCCGCCGTGTGCTATACCTGCACGTAACACGTGCATTGCGTGCCGTGTGCGATTATTATTGTTATTTATTATAAATATTACACGATGTCGGGACCCAGAGAGAACAGACAAAAACGCGCGCGCTTGCGTAACCGGTGACGATCCGCAATAATTATCATTATGCATCGTGTTTGCGTTTCGCCCCGGCATTTCCTTTGTCAAAAAGCCACGCGCCCTAAACGGTACCTATCTTTTAACAATAATAATAATAATAATAATAATATCATAATACGTGTTTACAGGACGTGCACACGTGTTTATTCCAAACAACTATATAGGTTACGGAACAACACAAAACCATCTGCAACGGCGGCGGCGGCGGGGGTGGGGAGGTTTTCGACCCGGGATGACCCCGTCGGGCAGTAGCGTATCTGAAGCTCTGCCAAGGAGGGGGCGCGATTTGTGAATTATATCCTTATTGTTACACATCATATTATTATTATCATTCGGACTTAGCCACGTAAATCTATTTTTACCTTCTAAAACAAATTTGTAAATCGTTCAGATCTTGGCCTAAAAACGTTTTTCATCAGTCGTAGATAGTAGAACTATTAGTTTTCTCTGCCTTCAATACTTTTGACAACAAAATCGTGCGTTAGATTGCTACTTACATTCAGTCTCCCCAATAGCTCATTAAAAAAAAAAGAAAAAAAAACTATACAACCATGTCATATTCATAAAATTGATAACACAAACTATAGTAAATCCCTTTTTCTTCGGGGAAGTCTAAATAATGTGTGTTGTACTACTTGGTACAGTACATTTTTATAAAATAGAATACATATTGTATTGAAAAAAAATTTAATATTCGTTATCATTGTTTTTGAATAAATCGATACTTTTTTATTGGTTTTTTTCTATGCCTATCGTTTCACGATTCGTCCGTTCACACATATAATATGTTTTGTATTATAATTTTGCTCATCACCAATAAAAACAATTTGTTGAAATATATACATAACGAGATGTTAATCACAACTCTAAAACGGTTTCGGCCAAATGAATGGATTTTTTTACCCCCAAAACCCGGTATACTAAAAACAATGTTTTTCATTCGTAACAATTATAATACTATAATTGATATTTTGCTCCAATTAATTAGAATGAAAAAAAACAAACGCGCATAACATAAACAAAAAAAAAAAAATAAATAATAAAATGCTCCAAATTTGCATTTCATTAATACAATTCTGGATGTTAAGTTTAATTTTGGATTTTTTTATACATTCAAAAACATTATTAGAGTACAATGTTACACAACAGGTGTTAAAACTAAAACTATAAATAACACACAAATTATTACTCTGTGACTAGTTTAACACGTACTCAACTCTCGTTTTACACGTTATTATTTCGAATCGAAATGGTAAATTCGATACGAGATAAAATAGATTTTACGAAAAGTCATTGAACGTAAAATACCATTTGGTTAAAATCGACATTCCTCGTTCCTAGATTTAATTAAAAACGAATTCGGCTTTGAAAATGGGTAACATTATTTTGTTGTAAAAAAAGAAAAAAAACTGTAATAATGTTTCGTTTTTCGATAAAAAATGAATCAGTTTATATATATATATATATGTATGTATAAAATTAAAAGGCAAACAGATTAGTAATTAATTATATTTTTTTAAATAATGATAAATCGATGTTTAGTGCTATGTAAACGAATAAATCACGAAAGTTCATTAGACCGGTACTTGAATTTCTGAAAATGTCGTCCGTATTTTGATTTATAGCCCGTTAAGTTATGTTATACAATTTCAATTTTCCAAGATTTTAACAAGAGATTTCAGAACGTTTATAAAAACAACAACTTTAATAGTAATAAAAATCCAGCCGGATATCGAGGGGTGAAAGTTCGTTATTCGCCGGTTCGTTTTTCCGCCGTTTGATGGCGGGTAAAAGTAGGATAAATTCTCACCTCACGCACGATATTTTAACGATCGGCTTACCTGAAGTATTGCCACCCGACCTGAAGATTCGATAATTTTCGATCAAAGACAATAGAAAAAAAAAAAAAAAAACAACGAAGAGATCATTGTAAAACCGAAATGCATTCTCCTTCACGTTCCGAATCTCTAACGCAGTGAGTTAAAAATTAACAAAGAAATTGATTTTGAATGGAAAAGTGAAATTCTAATATACTAAATAATATTCTATTATTTCTTTGACCGGAATACCGTTAAATTGGTTTTCCGTAAGTACACAAAAATTTATGTATTTTTGTTTGAGGCAAATCGGTTTTATGCAGACTTGTTTAAATAATCAGTGTTGGTTGAATTTTTTTTTTTTTTTGGCTGTAAGTAAACATAAAGATTTCTTACTATTATTTTATTTTTTATTTTTTGAGATAAGATGCTTGTCCTGTATTAGCCTACTCGTACATTGATTTACATTTTCCAATTAAATTTTAGGCACGACGGAGTAGTATTTTTTTTTTTTTGTTATAAACTGGGAAGAACAAATAAATAAGAAAATTTTCTATGATATTCTCGGTAAAAGGCGATTCGAGCGATATAAAAATGGATTTGATTACAATAATGTTTCCACGCGTGTGAGATATTTGTGTATTTATTATCTTAGGACTTGTTCCATTGGATCTATAAATGAATTCGAGGCGTTCTAAAACTATGCGTTTTACAGGTTACTACAGTGCTAGCTCGTTGCTCGTATCGGCGAGCGAAGAGGGTGTGTGTGTGTGTGTGTGTGTGTGTCCAGTAAAGGTATTCGTTACTACTTCTTGTCTAAGGATGCACGGGTAGGGTTTCAATGGTAGGATGGAATTTTAGATTTATTTTGTAATCGTTTTACCAGAATATTTTTATAAAATTATTTAATTTTTAAAAAATAACTCAGCCTTAAACGTAAAAAAAAAGCCTTCGCAAAAATACTTCGCACGACGGGTGGTATTCTCTTGACGGGCGTATTAAATCTTAAACAAACGATAAATCATTTCTTCAGTAAAACGATTCTGAACGAAGGAAGTTAATAATATAAGAAAAAAAAAATTTACAAAAAATGTCCAAAAATTTTTTTCGCATTTTCAAAATTTTCTTGCGTCAAAATATTTATTATATGATTTTCTATCTATGTTTAAATTTTCATAAAATTCTGATCAAAAAATGATGGTTTTCGAGTCGTTTTTGTCAAATTTTGGGTAGTTTTTTCCAAAAAAAAAATTGAAGAATTGAGAAATTCAAAAAATGACCTTTCTAAAGTACAATCTAGAGGCAAATAGGGTTTCAAAAAGTTATCGATCGAAACTTTTGGAAAAGTATTTCCATACGAAAAGT
>JAIPRM010011629.1:0-12739 GCA_025469315.1 Stegophylla sp. TES_Ste_2020
TATCCACGTGCAACAATAGTTTTCAAACTATTTTATTTTATTTTGAAAATTCAATATTTTCGGTTATTATACTACATACCTACTATTTTTTCTTATATTATTAACTTCCTTCGTTCAGAATCGTTTTGCTGAAGAAATGATTTATCGTTTCTTTAAAATTTAATACGCCCGTCAAGAGAATACCACCCGTCGTGCGAAGTATGTCCGCTTTTTTTTTTGTTATTTTTAGGATATCATGGAAATACTCTGCAACATAGCACTAATTTCGCCGGTTAGTATTTGGTGCTTGCTGATACACCATTCAGATGTATTTAAAATATTTCTAAATATAGACGAGTTTGAATATTTTTGATTCCAGAAATAGAAGCAATTTATGTATCCATATTTCACTTCAGTATATATTAATTACATACTATATAGCCACTTAATGAATAGCCACTCCCGTTCTCCTTAATAGAAACAATAATTCGTCAAAAAAAAAAAGTAGATTTTTGTTATTCTTCCTGTCTACCTTTTGTAAACGGGACATTTTGGTGTTCCGAAGATTTCTGAGGGGACAACGGGACAGTGATACGAAAAACGGGACGTATGGTCACTTTAATTATAACCCATATGAAAGGAAAACGTTTAAAATATACAACAGATAAGTATTAACCACGACTAACTTCTCCAAAATAATAAATATAAGCGAAGAATGCCATAATCCAAGCACTTATACACTAATACACTACGTCATTATAACAGTACGATAGTTATTTATTCACGCAAATTCATAGAAAAGTACCTTTGCTATTTAGCATTATAGGAAAATGCAAGTTGTTTTAGTAGCCTGATAACTGCGGTTATACGTTATCAATTATTATAGATTAGATAATAGAGTTAACCACAGCTATATGTAATAAATAGATAAACGACTGTGCTCCTCATTAGACAATTCTGAACAAAGGAAGTTGATAATGTAAAAATAGTCGCCATTTTCAACACACCCACCAGGAGTATCTGACCCTAAAGCGAATAATATCCGTGGTGCGAAGTATGTTCGGCTTTCTTGTCTATACTTTACTTTCCTTAACTTTTTTTTTTATCTTATAAATAAAGAAAAGAAAAAAATAATTAATGAAAATAAAAGTGTTAAAAATTTTTTAAATTTTCTTTTAACATTTTCAAAATTTTTCATACAATTTCTATATTATATCGTAGTTACCTTATGGTGACATAATTTGCCTTTCAAACTTTTGATTATTGTCGTACATCTGACTGCTTCCCACATTTGTCCCTCAAGCCTATTAAATAAACCATATAACCACGTTAAATTCATAAAATTGATAATAATATATAGATAGGTAACTAATTTTTGTATAAAAATTTGTACTTATGACAAAAGTAAAAAAAAATTAATAGTACATATCAATTATCATAAATTTATAATTTATAAATGAAGGTGGTATTTCTCAAAAATAATGTAAATTAATTTGTTTAATTTATAGATGATAAATGATTATTTATTGTCTGTGGTTTAAATCTTTTTACTGAAAAATATCATTGTTATCAATGATAAATTGAAGAAACACTAATGAATGTTTCTTAATTTCACTCAAAATAAAATTTTAAATGAAGTATTATTATTTATTCACTATTGAAAAGCGCTGCCGCCAAGTCAATTTATCTGTCAACGACGGTAAATACTTCAAAATAATTTAAGGACAACACAACACAAAATTTTTTTTTTACATTCTAGTGAAGAATTTTAGTGAAGAAGCTAGTGTTTTTACAATGATGTTTATTTTATTTATTTTTTTTTTCAACTTTTCGTATAGAAATACTTGTCCAAAAGTTTCGATCAATAACTTTTTGAAACCGGATTTTCCTCTAGATTGTACTTTAGAGAGGTCATTTTTTGAATTTCTCAATTCTTCAATTTTTTTTTTTTTGGAAAAAACTACCCAAAATTTGACAAAAACGACTCGGAAACCATCATTTTTTGATCCGAATTTTATGAAAATTTAAACATAGATAGAAAATCCTATAAAAAAGATTTTGGTGCAAGAAAATTTTGAAAATGTGAAAAAAAAATTTGGACATTTTTTGAAAATTTTTTTTTTCTTATATTACTAACTTCTTTCGTTCAGAATCGTTTTACTGAAGAAATGATTTATCGTTTCTTTAAAATTTAATACGCCCGTCAAAAGAATACCACCCGTCGTGCGAAGTACACCCATCGTGCGAAGTAGTCTGGCTTTTTTAATTTTTAGTATTATTGTTTATTATTGTAGTCAGAGTAATTAAAAACGTTTTGGTAAAAATCTGAATTTAAAAAAATGATTATTCAACGAGTTAATGAGAGTTCAGTAATAGTCGCGTGACGTCATAGAGCCGACGAGTGAACATTCTCCTATGTTTTACATGTAAAAATAAATGGATTTTCACAATAGTTTTAATAACATACGATAATATTTCAGAATTTTTTTTTTTCGAATCTGAAGTATATTTATGTGCTTAAGACGATGGCGTGATTAAAAAATTAATATATCTAGTTATTGTATTCATAAAATAAAATATAATTGGTAAACTTTTTGAGTGCGCGATTTGCGTCGCCGCGGCATCTAAACAAAATTTTACGAAATTTACTAAAATAGTTTTATATATTATGAAAAAACTATAAGGCATATCAAAATTATAATAACACCAATGTAATAAACAAAAAAAAAATCACTTCGGATTACATAACAAATAAAATAAAAGTATTATCTTTAACAATTGAAATCATTATATTAATATAGATACTTTTACAAGTAAAACATACACTGTCGTTCGGACATCGGCTCTATGACGTCACAACTCACAAGCATATTTTCAAACGCGTATAACTCATTGAATAATTGTGAAAACCACACCATATTTCTTAGAAAATTCGGTACTTTAAATCTAAGCAAACTTGTTTTTAGTGTTGTCCTTTAAGTAATCATTATTCATTGTGTATTATTATTTATTACAGAAGAAAATGCACGGTCATGGATTATAATATAAATGTGGTCTAGAATTCTTATCATATGGAACATTGATAGTGCCTATTCATTTCCTCTCTAATAATTTGTGTGTCTACCATAGTACCATTGATTATATCTATAATCAATGATAGTACCTACCTATAATGGATATAACAACCAGTTACTGGTCACGGACTAAGATAAGAATAGAAAGATAAGAACTTCTTGTCTTAGTCCGTGCAACTGGTATAAGAAAAAAAGAAACTAACCGTGGTCCCCTCTACTCATACACCGATAATAAATTTTACAGGTTAAGCCGATAATTCTGCTGTGGTACGTTGTGTGTTGTTACGTGTGATACTAAATCGTTTTTCCGTGCTTGTTTTCCGTCGTTTTTCCGACATGAGGTTGAAAGTGTTGAAACGCTCATGGCCCGAGGACGCCTGTACGTCAAGCTCCCTAACCACCAACGCCTATTTGTCGATTCCTGTTCCCGCAGACGACGGCAGTTCGATCGCCGAATGTCACGAAGAAACCCAGCTGTCACAATTCGAAAATGACGAGATCCTCCACGATTTTTCTGTGGCCGCAGACAGCTCTTGCGACTGCTACATCAAAACGAATTGCAAATGTGACAGCAACGGGTTATTGAGTACTTTGGAAGACTCTGTTAACACGGTAAGTCACTAAAAACGCCGTTTTCTACGTGTCAGCACCAGCACTTGTTGTCTCCGTCTTGATAACGAGTGATACGGCAATATTAAATACATAGAATATATATATATATATATATATATACATATATGTATATATAGGTATATATGTTACGGTAAATAATGTATATATGAAAATTGACGATAAAGTCCGGTCAGTGTCGTTAATTATCTAGCTTAATATGAATTTACATAAATGACCGGCCATTGTATAGCTAATTTAACATAAAGTCCCCCATGCCACCACTTATTATCATAAATTCATGAACCACTAAGATTAATAAGGAATGTCAATGTAGACCCAAATTTTCAAATGTAAATTTCCTTGTTTATATTTTTTGTTCTTACTCATTCAACTTGCGTTACTCAAATTGTTATTACTAAATTTTAAAATTTTTATTAAACTTAATTCATATTATTATATATGTAACATACATTGTATAATATTATCAAGATAACCGATTGATACACCCGAAGTGAATTTTTCAGATATTATATTGCCATTACCCCTGTTATTACTTATTTACATTATAGGCCACAGCTGTTATTCGCTTACACACAAGTGTTCTACATGAACGCGGCAAACGCGGCACTGTGCGAGCGACGCGGCGATAAAATTATCACATAGAAATAGATAGGATTGTCCATTATACGCGATAAACGCGGCCAGTGTGAACGAATTCTTTGAACTCGCCTTCGCCTCGTGGTTTGAAAATCAAATGGTTTTGTTTTTGGTCGCGCAATTAAGCGAGTAGACGTATTGCAGTATATAATAATTAAACTGTTATAATATAATATAATATTATACATTAGATATTTAATATGGAGCTCATTATATCCGAGGTACAAAAAATAAATGTTCTCTGGAAAAAATTTAATAAAAAGTATAGGGACAGATTGGTATCTGAGAAAGAATGGGAAGCTGTTGCCAGAATAGTACATATGAATAGTAAGTGTGATAAATAATTATTAATAGTTTATATTTATAGTTTAAATATTATTAAAACATTTAAACCCCACAGATATGAGATACCTACCTAATTCGTAATTAATTTATCATGCAAATCTAATTATGTAATTTTTATTTCTTAACAATAAATAACAAATAATTGATTTTATAATGATATTGATTTTATGATAAAAAAATATAATAATTTGTTTACAAAAAGTAATACAATAAATCCATGTCTATACAAATTGATTTTGTCGCATAATTTTATAAGTCAACATAATTTTCTAAAATAGGTCATTAAAATAAATAAATACGTGTTACATGGATTAAATATTGAAAAGAAACTGCACATATTTTTAAATTAATAAAAATTTAGAGAAAACGAATAGATTAAATATTACTTAAATATCACAACCATTGCACAACTCACTTCAAAACACACTGCACGTCAAAAAATAAAAAATATCGGAATATGGTCGGTCATCCACAAATTCGCGTTTGCCGCAAATAGGTAGGAAACGATTGCAAACCGCGAATGCGGCCAACGCAAATTCGTCCGCACTAGCTGCAAATTCGGGTTCGCCTCGTTCACATAGGACATAACGTAACGGGAGTGCACGAAGCATTATTGACTTATGTAGCTGTTCAGCATACTACAGTTTCGATCAGTAACTCTATAGAACCCAAATCACATCCAGATGGTTGTTGTCATTATTTAAATTTCTCAATACTTTTTTCCAAAAACTTGGAATATCTGTCGAAAAGTTGACAAAAACAGGCAAAGTATGCAATTTCCGTAAAATTTAAAATTGCTTTTTATCATAAATTCAAAAATAATGCAGTTAGAAACTTGAAACTTTCACCAACTACTAAAGAAATCACAATAACATTTCATTTAAAATTCAAAAAGATTTTATCAATTTTGAGTAAATTAAGTACATAATTTTGAAAATTTCGGAAATTTCTCATTTTTTGTAAGTTTTTATTTAATACAATTTTTGATTCTTAATATTAAGACTTGAAAATATAATTATGATTTCACTCACATATATGTCTAATTGACCTGAAAAAATTTTGAAAATGATATGTCAATTTTTTTCTCTATAATCCTTTGAAGTTAGAATTTTGACGAAATTCGTTAATTTTACCTAAAATTACTTACACACTTTAACGTACCTACATAAAAAAAAATTGGTCGAACCGATTTATTTGAAATTTGATGATTGGTAGGAAAATTCATTGCAAATTTTTTGGTGCAATAAAATTTCTTAAAGACAAAGAATTAAACATTTTACAAGTGTTTGATTGCAAAAAAATCTGAGAAAGTACAGACAAATATTATGAAATATTTCTATTTTATGTACACTCAAGAAGGTTTATAATGTTTTATCATCATCTTATGTATTTTTCGATGCAGAATTCAATGGTGGGAATTAAAACCCACGTGCATCAATTGTTTTCTAACTATTTCATTCTATTTTGAAAATTCAATATTTTCGGTTATTATACTAATTGACCTACAAGGTCAAGTAATGTTTTGAGGCCTAATTGTAACAGAACCGGCCTAGCACGTGATAGTACCGGGGTTCGATCCCAGCTCGGCACTCCGAATTTTCGCATTTTTTTTAGATTCTGAACGAAGTGAAGAAGCTAGTGTTTTTACAATGATGTTTATTTTTTTTTTTTCTGTGTATAACTTTTCGTATAGAAATACTTGTCTAAAAGTTTCGATCAATAACTTTTTGAAACCGGATCTGCTTCTAGACTGTATTTTGGAGAGGTCATTTTTTGAATTTCTCAATTCTTCAATTTTTTTTTTGGAAAAAAATACCCAAAATTTGACAAAAACAACTCGGAAACCATAATTTTTTGAACCGAATTTTATGAAAATTTAAACATAGATAGAAAATCCTATAAAAAAGATTTTGGCGCAAGAAAAATTTGAAAATGTGAAAAAAAATTTTGGACATTTTTTGAAAATTTTTTTTTATTTCTTATATTATTAACTTCCTTCGTTCAGAATCGTTTTACTGAAGAAATGATTTATCGTTTCTTTAAAATTTAATACGCCCGTCAAGAGAATACCACCCGTCGTGTGAAGTACACCCATCGTGCGAAGTAAGTGCGGCTTTTTTTCTTTCTGTGAATACTTTTTCTTATAGAAATACTTGTCCGAAAGTTTCGAACAGTATCTCTATAGAATCGGAATCACAACAAATGGTACTTTAGAGAGGTTATTTTTTCCAATTCCTAATACTTTTTCCAAAAATGGGGAAAAAATGTCGAAAAATTGACAAAAAACGGCAAAATACGGAATTTCCATAATATTGAATATTACTTTTTGACATTACTTCTAAAATAATGCAGCTAGGGACTTGAAATTTTCACCAACCACTAAAAATAGCTACGAGAACATGTCATAAAAATTTCAAAAAGATTTTATCAATTTTGAGTTACGTATGGCATTTTGAAAATTTCTGAAATTTCTCATTTTTTGTTAGTTTTTATATAATAAAATTTTTGATTTTTGATATTATGACTTAAAAATTTAATATGATCTCACTGATTTATATGTCTAATTGACCTGAAAAAATCTCAAAAATCGTTAGTCAATTCTTTTTTTTATATCCCTTTGAAGTTAAAATTTCGACGCAATTCGTTAGGTTTACCTAAAATTACGCACTTTAACGAACATATAAGAAAATTGGTTCTACCGATTTTTTTGAAACTTAGTACCTAGATAGAGAATTTTATTGCGAATATTTTGGTGCAATAAAATTTCTTACGGACGAATAATTTAACATTTTACAAGGGTTTGATTGAAAAAAAATTGGAGAAAATAAAGACGGATATTACGAAATATCTATATACTATAAGCATTTAATTATTGAAAGTTGATAATGTTTATTTCATCTTATGTATTTTTCGACGCTGAATACGATGGTATGAATTAAAATCCACATGCAACAATAGTTTTCTATTTTATTCTATTTTGATAATTCAATATTTTCGGTTATTATATTAAATACCTACTATTTCACCTACAAGGTCGAGTAATATATTGTGACATAGTGGAAATGGAACCGGCATTGCACGCGATTGTATCGGGTTCAATTATACAGCCCGGCACTCCGAATTTTCGCATTTTTTTTTCTTATATTATTAACTTCCTTTGTTCAGAATCGTTTTATTGAAGAAATGATTTATCGCCTCTTTAAAATTCACTACACCCGTCAAGAAAATCTCACCCGCCGTGCGAAGAACACCCATCGTGCGAAGTATGTCTGGCATTTTTTCTTATATTATTAACTTTCTTTGTTCAGAATCGTTTTATTGAAGAAATGATTTGTCGTTTCTTTAAAATTCAATACACCCGTCATGAGATTCCCACTCTACGTGCAATGAACACCCCGACGATCGAAGAACACACTTTTTTTTTATTTATTAATTTATATAATTTTTGTTAATATTGTTATGTATTAATATTTCTATATATTTTATTCTATTCATTTTTTTTTTTTCAGGCGATTGAATCAGTTGTTATAGACTCAGAAACGGCGTATAAAAATAAAGTTATTGCTTTAATAGAAACTTGGAAAGCTTGTAAAATATTTTGTAATCATCTCAATGGTATACATGTGTTTGTGCACTTCGCTGCTAGGTAATGTATTTAATATACTTAATTCATATTACTTAAGTATTAATTTTCAATTACATTTATTTGTGTGGGAGATTTATATCTGTAGATTTTTAAGATTCTGAAGAGTGGTGAAGGTGAAACTGAAAGTTCAGCTTTTTGAAAAAAAAAAATCAATTTTGTTCCCTTCTAGAAAGTATAGATACAAGTTTAAATAATTTCAATTTGATATTTTTGTTTGAAAAGCTGTTTAAATTTTGCATAAAATATGTACTTTTCCAGTTAGAATCTCTTCTAAAGCTCTTGAAATTAATCAAAGAATAAATAAAGTTTTTGTTTTGTAAAATTCTAGAGAAAATCATATGTTTAATATTGTTCAAAATATAAATTTATGTGGATACCTCATGTTGCAAATAATTGTGTGAGTGTGACAGTGAATGTTTAAAGGTTAGACTCACGCTTGGTGAGTGTAGAAATTATTAATAACTGGGAAAAAAATTATGACATTATTAAGTTCCTTTCATAGTTGATAAGCTTAATGATTATTGTTGTTCAAATTTGAATTTGTTTGTTTTATTGTAATATGAATTGTTGAAAGTATATATTTGATAGATACATTTGATATCAACAAAATATTTATTCTTTTGTTAATTCCAAAATTTTTTGGAGAGATTCCAACTTAAAAATAACACATTCGTAAAATTTTCTCAACACTTAAATAAAACATTTTTAAACAAATTTGGAAAAGCTGTAAAATGACTTTTTAGAAATTATTGAATTTTGAGACTCTAAGAGTTATAATGAAATTTTTATTATCACTATTTTATTTTCAGAAAGCTGAGCCTTTTTTTTTTGCAAAGAATTCATACTTGATATTTATATATAATATATATATATATATTCTTTTTCCTAATGAAATAGCACAAAAAATAATTTAAAAAATATGAAAATTACATGTTCGAATACTGTTTTAGCTAAAAAGAAACTTAAAATGTACAAAAAATTTGAACCTGTTTTTTGGTTAGAACTTTTAGCTGGGTAAGTTATAGAACGATCCCAAATGGTTGAACCTATAGTTGATCGAGAATTGGCATTTTTTATGTTCTACAGCTACTGTCCCAACTGTGGCTATTGTCAACATTAATCAGATAATGTTTACACTATCCAGTTTTTAACATTAGGTTTATTTTAATTTAAAACAAAAATAGCTATTGTTGAAATTACCCACTCTATATGGATAATACATCTAAATAATTTATTTATTTAATAACATACGCCATATAGCTTTTAAATACAATTTTTAAATGATGGTAGAATTTTAAGTAATGTTTACAATTAAAAAGGACAAAGTATGATTAACAGTATTTGAATAATTGACAAAGATGAAGAAAATAACAATTTATAAAAATTTATAAAAAGAGAAGGAGGGGTCCAAGTTTGCTATTCGCATGCAGCGATGAAGTGATTGGTTAACTGAATAATTTGTATGAGACGTTGGGATATGGAAAGGAACAGAATGACGCATGGGGCGAGAAGGGACTTTGAGAGAAGTGAAGTTGAGATAACATAGATGGTGAGTCAATTTGCCCATTGAGTAAATTTTGTAGGAATGATAAATTGGCTGCATTCCTACTGTCAGCTAAAGAACTAAGGTTTAAGTGTGATAAAACAGGAGCGTAATTGTGGGGAGGGCAATCAATGTAGTGTAAGTAACTGACGAACCTCAGGAATTTGTTTTGGGCTTTTTCCAGTTGACGAGATGCTGAAACAGTACTAGGGTCCCAAAGGACTAAACCGTATTCCAGAATAGGTCTTACTAGCTCGCAATATAATGCTTTAAAGTATGTTGATTACTTAAAAAGTGCTGAAATACGCATAATAAAACCTAGGGTTTTAAGTCCTCTGCAGCAGATATTATCTATGTGTAAATTGGGATTTAGAGTAGGAGAAAAAATAAATCCTAGATCGCGTACTGAACAATTAACAGAAGAAATGGAGATATTATTGATGAAATAAGTAAATTTAAAGGGATTTTCTTTACGAGCAAATACCATAGAATGACATTTACTAATATTAAATAGTAAATTATACAATATATTTTTAAATTAATTATTTTAATTGAAATTTATCCAAATTTTGTTTACTTGGCCTCAAGAAATCTATTTTAAGGGGGACGAGTGTGTATATTTATTAAGAGGCTAAAGCATGCAATTTATATACACTGAAGTAAGATATGGATACATAGGATGCTTATATTTTTGAAATAAAATATTCATACTCATCTATATTTGGAAATATTCTGAATATATTTGAATAATGTATCAACAAGCACCAGATACTAATCGGCAAAACAAGTGCCATATTGCGCTGTATTTCCGTAATATCGTAATAACAACAAAATATAATGAACAAATACCAGTGATTTCATAGAATTAATTTTCTGATTTAGTCACTGAACATATTTTTTTTCTAGAGAGATGAAAAAAGTTTTGCTGGGTGTTCGTTTTGTCGATTTTTAAATTACTTTCTTTTATACCATACACCTTGATTTTAAAATTTAATACATTTTTAAAAATGTTTCACTTAAAAATCTGCGAAATGAGCGTCCTGTAATATTTTTTCATCTTTTCTACAAAAAGAAAAAAAGATAATATTCTAAAACGTTCAGTCGTATAATCAGAAAGTGAATTATATGAAATCATTATTGTTTGGTCATCATATTTTGTTGTTTTTACGATAATATGGAAATACATCGCAACAATGCACTAGTTTCGCTAATTTAGTACCTCATGCTGTGCTCATTCAGATGCAATTCAAAATATTCTCAAATAAAGACGAGTATGAATATTTGATTCCAGAAATAGAAGCAATAAAACTTCATTGCATATAAATTGCACACTTAGAACTTTTACTTGACTATACATTTTTAAACTGAATCTTTCAACTAAGTAAGCTAAATTTGAATTTATTTTAGTTAAAATAATTCATTTAATAAATACATAAAGGTAAATAACGATTTTTTATTAAATTTAGATTTATATTAATTACTTATATATATATATAATTTTTACTCATAAGACTATTTACCTAGATTCTACCTTGCATACGTTACTCAATGACTTATTTTAAAGAATTTATCTGAGTATTTTTTCCACTTAGCACTTTTGTACACGAATTTGATGAAGTGCTATTGTTGGGATAATTATAACAAATTGCGTTAATTCAATAACGTATACATACATATATATATATATTTTAGATTCTGAACGAAGTAAAGAAGCTTATGATTTTACAATGATGTTTATTTTTTCTTTATTTTTCTCTTTCTGTAAACACATTTTCGTATAGAAATACTTGTCCGAAAATTTCGATCAATATCTCTATAGAACCGGAATCACACCCAGGTGGTACTTTAAAGAAGTCATTTTTCCAATTACTCAATACTTTTTCCAAGCGTGGTGAAAATATGTCGAAAAATTAACGAAAAACGGCAAAATATGCAGTTACCAGTATTTTCGTAAAATTGAAAATTTATTTTTACCATAACTTCTACAATAATGAAGCTAGAAACTTTAAACTTTCACCAACTACTAAAAACGGTGAAAAAAATATTTTCTAACAATATCAAGATTATTTGATCAATTTTGAGTTAAGTACGGCATTTTGAAAATTTCGGAAATATCTCATTTTTTGTTAGTTTTTATGCAATAAAATTTTTGATTTTTGATATTAAGACTTGAAAATTTAATATGATCTCACTGACATATGTGTCTAATTGATCTAAAAAAATCTCAAAAATCGTTAATCAACTTTTTTTTTTATACCCGTTTGAAGGTAGAATTTCGACTGAATTCGTTAGTTTTACTTAAAATTACGCACTTTAACGTACATATAAGTAAATTGGCTTAACCGATTGTTTTGAAATTTGGTGGCTAGATAGAAAATTTCTTTGCAAATATTTTGGTCCAATAAAATTTCTTACGGACGAATAATTAAACATTTTACAAGGGTTTGATTGAAAAAAAAATTGGAGAAATTACGACAAAGGCGGCATCTATTAATAAACACAATAAACATTTAGTCGGCGGCGTCGTGACGGTCGCGCGCCGCCTCAATCCGTGCACACCTTAATCGTATCGTGGGATTCCCAACATAAATATAATTATGTAAACTTTATATTAATATTATATTAAGTATGCCGATAATTTTACAAATGGTTCGTGTTTCATATTTATTAATAGTGACATACTATTCAGTGCTTATAAACGTGCAACAACGTCCGTGTTCGAACAACACGGACTGATTTTTCCTTTTGTAGTTTTGTAATCATTCTAAGAAGGTTGATATTTTCCTTATTGCCATCATGTGTATTTTTCGACGATGAATACGATGATGGTGTGAAATAATATCCACGTGCAACAATAGTTTTCTAACTATTTTATTTTATTTT
>JAIPRM010011630.1:0-12737 GCA_025469315.1 Stegophylla sp. TES_Ste_2020
TACATCAATAAAACTAATCTGAACGAAGGGAGTGTTAAAAAACAATAATAGTCGTCATTTTCAACACCGTACCCATCAGAAGTATGTGACAAGAAGAGCGAATATCCGTGGTGCGAAGTGTGTCTGGCATTCTTTTCTATACTTCAATTTACTTTTTTTTTTTATCTAATAAATTGAGAAAAGGAAAAAGAAAATTAATAAAAAGTATTAGAAAAATGTTCGACATTTTTTTTGACATTTTTAAAATTTTCTTCCACCAAAATGTTTCTCATATTATTGTTTATCTTAGGTTTAAATTTTCCTAAATTTTGGATCAAAAAATGATGGTTTCCGAGTCTATTTTGTCAAATTTTGGGTTGTTCTCTCCAGTAATAAAAACTGGCGTATTGAGAAATTAAAAAAAAATACCTCTACAAAGTGCTAAGAAGAGGTAAATCCGATTTCAAAAAGTTACCGATCGAGACTTTTTGACAAGTAGGTCTATACGAAAAAGTGTTTACGGGAAAAAATAATATAATCGTCATTGTAAAAACACTAGTTTTCTTACTTCGTTCAGAATTTAAAAATTGCACAAAAAACAATTGTTTTTGAAACACTAAAAATCGCAATTTTAGAAGTTCGAAAAATTCGCATTTTTATGTTTATATTACATAGAGACCAATAATTTATTTTATTTTTAGAGACATGCGAAAAGTAATAGTACAGATTTTGCTTGAATTTGAAATTTGAATCGACTTTGGTTTTTTAGTTTTACTCTATTTGGTCAAGTCTTGACGGATTCTAATTTCTGTCCGTAAGTCGAACACTTCGAATTCACCCAAATCTCGCATGCGATACGCGCGTAATGGACCGAGACGAAATTGCAACGCTGCAGAAACGGTTTTTACCGAACGATTGGCCATCTGCTCGTTCGGACCGGACTCACGGTCGACACTATATTCGTGCGGTACACGCGGGGGAATTCGCATCGTAAATATTCGTCCTGCTCGCAATAAAAGTGGAAGGTATGTGCTCCTGCAGTGGTGCCGATCCGTTTGTAAAGTAATAAGGGTAAAACTGATTTTAGGTACAACAAGAATTTCGACATAAATCGAGGACTATACAATATTTAGATAATATTATTATTTTTTTTTTGCTCAAAAACCAAGGGCGTCTGCAGAGGGGTGACTCTACCACGTGCACCTCCCCAATGTCTTTTTTTTTTTTTTGAATTTGATACTTTTATTTATTTTTTTATTTTTAGTAGAAAAATGAACAAATAATAATATCAAAAACGATTAAATTAAAATCGTTTGAATAACATATTATACACTGTACTTTGATTATATGGGGGGGGGTTGGGAGGTCCAACAATTGCGTCAAGTGTTAACTTTTTGAAACAATACGAATTTTGAGGAATACTAAGTGTAGTGTACCATCTAGAGCCGATGCTTGATTCAAAAAATGGCTGATTGAGGCTCTTGGATCAATATTTCTACGCGCAAAAGTGTTTAAAAAACGGGGGAAAAATATGAAAATCTGCAATAAACATCATTGTAAATTCATAAGCTTCTTCGCTTCGCTCAGAACCTGATAAATAGGTAAAAAATAAAAGGACTTTGGATTATTGTTGTGGGTGGCGAAAATTGAAAAAATGAACAAAATGAGTCGTACCATACAAAGTATGAGAACCTCTGCGCAAGAGTATACTATTGCCCCTCCCCCTCCACAAAAACCTTTGTTCGGCGTCAGTTCTCTGGCTTTTAATTCTCTTTTTGTTTTCCCTCCCTGGTCGGGTTCTTACGGACGTTTACCTCGTTCCATGTGCAGTATCTCTATGGATCTTCTCGACGGCTCGCTCCCCCGACGATATACACATGTGACCTATACCTATATAATATTATACCTATACGACGAGCCGAGATCGGGTAACTTAACCCGAAACAATTGGATATAATATTATCACGTCGCCGGAGTCTTACACACTACATATATATATATATATATATACATTCCTCCGGGTGAGAATTCCAGGTCCGTATTTAGTGGACAACGAAAGCCGCCGACGTTCGGGTTACACAAAATACACACGCACTCACACACATATATAAATATAAATATAAATGTACACACATACAAATATACACACACACACACACATGCACAATAATATTGTTGAGGGTGTCCTCCACGGAAGGTTCATTGAGCTCATATTATATAAGTACACACACACACACATCACACTTGGTCGGTTTCTTTTTTTTCATATGTAAATACGCGTATGTATATACAGTATGAGTGTCCATAGTCTCTTCTCCCAATGCAATGTGTGTGTGTGTGTGTGTGCGTTCATTATTGAATAGCCAAGACGGCGGTTTATTTTTTTCAAACCCGTCGTCATGTGTGTGTGTGTGTGTGTGTGTGTGTGTGTGTAACACACCGCGGACACTATATACGACTATCTCGCGTTGTGAACGGATGCTGTGCGGAGACGGTCGCGGTACATCTGCTGACTACCGGTGGCGGCGAAGTAGAGAGATGTACACACACACACACACACACAAACGTAGTAGATTCTCCGTCGCCAGTTCTCGACTGGATTCTTTTACCTTTGGTATATGACACGTATTTATTTTATTTTATTTTATTTTTTTTCCCCTCTAAACGATGAGACGGTTTGTGTCCGTCGAGGAGAACCGTTCGACAAAAATATTTGTATGCGCTAGAAAGTAGCTATTAGAAAAAAAAAAAAAAAAACTGGGAACGGCTTTCTGGTCCATTATGATCGTTTTCTGTGTGCGCGCGTGTGTGTTTACGTATTATACGTACATATACGCGACATTGTCGTCGCCTTAAAACGCGCGTAACGTCCACACTGGCCGCTCGGATTTTTCATTTTTTTTTTTTTTTTTTGCTTTATTTTTGTGTAGTTTTTCGGGTTTCTACGCGTTTTACTTTTTATTATTTATTTATTATTATTGTTTCTTTTTTTTTTGTCGCACAAAACGCGTCGTCCAAAGGGCGATCGGCGGACACGAGGAGGAGGGTCTGTCCGCGGCGCGAAGGCCTGCGGCTGCGGCAAACAATGGGGGCTTAACACGCGCGCGCACACGTGGGTATACAATATAATAAAACGGAAAAAAAAACGACGACGACGACGACGTATAATAATAAAACGCAATAATAACCGATGGACGTGTAAATAATAACAATAGTCACGCGCGCGTATAGCGGATATACAATTGGATTTTTTTTTTGTTTTTTTTTTTTTTTTTTTGTGGGATCGGATCTATAGATCGCTCCAAATTTTAGTCAGGGTGTGTGTGTGTGTGTGTGCGCGCGTGGGGAATTACCCGTTGTGGCAAAAAAAAAAAAAAAAAACCTCTCAAAATTTGGTATAGCCCGCTTGCGTCACAATAAAAAAATGATTCATTTTTACCCATAGCCCTTTTGCGCCAAAATTATTAACCCGCGTTTATATTAATTTTAAATCTCGTAAACAAATTAGCAGACAATAATCATTGTTATTATTATTACTATGGAAATTTATTATTATAAAAATAATGCAATTAATCCGTTACGAGTACATTGAAAAAAATCAAAGTCGCATGTAATGATCGTAAGAAATGAACCACCGTTTTGAGCGTACACGATTGAGAATAGAATATTTTAAGCAACGTTGCCACGTTTAAACTGTGGTGTTTTGAACGCGAGTATTTTCACACGGACACTAACGAACTATAATGTACAAGGTACGTTCTTAGCTTGTCTATAATTACCGATATTATCAATTCGAAATGTCTCCATGTTTCATAACGAGTCGAGGGACGTATATAGATCTAGCAGAGCGAAGCGACGATGCCGAGAAGCATAGTAACGGGTGCTAAAACACGAGCTGAAACTGTTGATAGTTATTAGATATATTCGGGCGGAAACTCACCTAATACCCAATATTTATGCCCTACAATTTTATTAATTAATATTATAATATTATTTATTTATACAAGTCTGCATTGTATTTAATAGCATTTTTTATTATTATTATTGTTAATACCGGATTTGAACCGAACCTTATTTGAATATTATAAACACAACTATTTTATGAATTAAAGTACAAGAAATTCGTGTAATAATTAGTGTTTGAAAGTTTATTTGTGGGATTTTGAAATTGTTTACGCGAGTAAATTTGGCGCAAAAGGGCTATGGGTGAATGGGTGATAAAAATAAAACTTTTTTGTTTTGGGCTATATCAGATTTAGAAATAGTTTTTTTTTGGGCCGCAAATAGGGGCCTTGCACTGTGTATTTATGCGTGTGTGTGGACTGGGCGAAACCGCGGGCTTCGGTGACCGCGAGACCGAACGAAAACGAAATGTGCGGGAAAAAAATGATATACGGAGGCAAGCAAAAAAAAAAAAAAAGGGGTCGACTGAAGGCTTATACCGTAGCACAGCAGAGATCCTCGACAAACGAGTTGAGTTTGTATATATATATATATGTATATGTAAAGACCGGCGAGATAAATGCTTGGCGATAATTTTCACGGCGGTACTGACGTCTGGGCGTTGTAAAATCATTACGACAATAATAATTTTCCTCCGCAGCCCCTCGCGCATTGCCTTATATATTATATATATATATATATAGTATAAGTCGGTGCGGGGGCGCGCTAGGAACACCGGGCGTGTTGTACAATTCCCAAAAGTCTTTAAAATAATAATAATAATAATAAAAAAAAAAAACCCTCTACCTATATATACGTAGGAACGGAAGAGCACACGTTCGGTTTAATTTATTCGAGGGTAGGTGTGTGTGTGTGTGTGTGTTTATATATATATATGTATATATACGCGGAAAAAAGAAATGGAAAATTATAAGGGGAGAACTAAATTGCTACGGTTAAAAGAAAACACAGTTTGCTGCCTTTCGGTTGTATTATATTATAATATTATATTACGGATATATAAGAGCGGTGTTGGTTTTATTTTTTTTTTTTTTATTTTAAATTATACACGTGGCAGAGAAATATATTGTCCACTTTATTGGCGGAAAGCATTTTGCAAACGTTTTTCGCCGCCGAGCACAAGCTGCAACGACAGTGAAACGATTTTGCAGCGTGCTATAGCTGTGCTACGGCACAATGTCCCAATAATAAGCGCTGCACATAGGTATATTATATTGTATGTATGTGTGTGTGTGTATTTCTCGTATACCGCAGACGCGATTGCATCAGTCATCGTCGAGGTCAATTCTACAAAACGAAAAAACACACACACACACACTGATTGACGACCGTCGTCGAATATTTATGTACTAATCTGGCATCCATGGACTCGTGTGTAGTAAACACGAAAATACGAAATTTGAACGAAATCCAAAATATTTTTATCGAGTTTTTACTCTATTAATTATGTTTCGTTTACGGAGCTCCTGTTTATAATTTATTACAACTCGTTTTTTAGCGTTTTTTTTTTTTTTTTATTTATTTAATTTAATTTTTTAATTATTTACACAAAAATCAAATTGTTTAACGATATTAATTATTGATAATTGTTATTGCCGTCACTTTTTTTTACAAAGTAAATTTTATAATTTTATCGATAGGAGCGAAGATAAACTAATGAAATTCATTCAAAGAACACTAACCTTCAGTGTGCATTACATATATCAGAGATTTAATAATTAACAGTGATCAAGAATTACATTTATTATTATTATTTTTTCAAATTTATTTTTGATTTACTTAAAGGCAGTTTATCTATTTAAAACCGAGGTTCCTAAATTGTTTTGTAACGTATTTTCGATTGCTGACTTTAAGCTATTCACTTAGATATAGTTAACTCACTCTGTAGAGTCAGTTCTGCGAACGTTGACGACAGTGGCGGTTTCGAGGGGATGAAGGGTTGGTGATGGCGGCTAGATGGCCTTTCCTTGTGAGTTTTTTTTTTTATATGTAACTTGTACGTTAATCATATAAAGTCTTATCAGTGGCGGATACAAGGGAGGGCAAAATGTAGGTTCACAAAATAGGTTTTCTGACTGTAAGAAACAATAAAAATGTATAATAATTATTTTTCTTTATACTTGTTTTTGTATCTTAACAGTCGATAATTAGTTCTCATTTTTATTTTACAGTTGTTGAAGTAGTTTGGCTCTGAATGAGAATTACACCCAACACTTAAAATTTATTTTATATCACCTTTTTTCTTATTTAAAATTGCCCCCCCCCCGTTCTATTTCCGCCCCTGAGTCTCATCAAAAACTCGACGCTGGTTTATCAGTGATCGTTGAAGATCGATAGAAGGAGAAACGATCCGCGTCGATCGTCGATTCACGTCTAAAAGCGTCGGAGGATGCGCCGCGCAAATTTTCGGTCAGCCTCGTCCCCGCTTCCAGTCGGCGATAATAATTTTAAATAATAATAATAATAATAATAATTATACGGTGTAACGTTATCGCGCGTGTGACGTGTATATAATATTATACACAGTGCAGTGATATAACATACGCCGACTCGCGCGACCTACTGAACTAGTTGTGCGCGCGCTTTGCGCCGAAAAAAAAAAACCGTGGGACGGTATGCAATATCATCATTAATTTTTTTGTTTTTGTTTTTTTATTTATCGGAAACCAGTTCTGACACCACTGCTCCGTACGAATCGCATAAATATTACACGGCGGCATAGCGTCAGCAGTACAGAGTGAATAATTATTATTATTATTATTTCTTAATTCTCAAGACGAATCGCATTGACCGCTCAGCGTTCGAATATTTTTTTATATTTTTATATAATATATTAATGAATTTTTTTTCGGAAAAAAAATCATTCGTCATGCGCAGTAAATCATGGTCGTGATCCTTTTCCGTCGAAACAAAACTCTTTCTTTTTCACCCATTTCCCTTTTCCAGCGAAATGAATCTTTACCACCGATACCATTTTTCACCAAAGTCGGCAATTACTGATCAACAATATTGATAGAATATTATACAAAAAACATTCAAACGTTAAACAAATATTGTTATCAAACGATTTTGTAAAAAAAATACTGATGACGCACACAGTAAAGTTCTACCGAAAAATTCAGCAAGTCTTGAGGGTGTACACGACGCTTTGAATGATATTAACGCGGATACAAATAAAGGCAAATCATTTTTAGCAATTAACGATAAAGAAAAACATAAAATAATCAGTTTTACGTGTGAATCCATTACGATTTTTTTTATGAAATAGATAATATATAAACGGATGGAACTTTACGATAATATGCGCCTAGTAATATTACGTAATTGACTCTTAATCGGATTCATATTTATACATTTCAATTTCAAACATTACAGAAATACGCAGTGTTAATAAACAATTAATAAATAATTTGGAGGAAAAGTGTACTGATGAAAAGGAAAATGTACATTTTGGTGGAAAGGGTAAAGGTGTGTTTTGGTGGCACTATTTCGACTAGCGTATGACGCGACGATGACGTTTGCAGAGGATGGATCGTCGGCAACGGTAATAAATATCGTACACGACGTGCGCATGCGTAAAGGTTTTTTTTTTTTTTTTAATGTCAGAACACGTCATATTCAGTCGCGAAAACACTGTTGGAATTAATACGCAGAGATGACACGCGTACGTCGACAGTAAATCACGTATAATCGCGTGTTAATAGTATAATATATTATACGATTATCGTTCACGAATATCGTCAGAGGTCGTCCTCGAGGGTGGGGGATGGATGAGTCGTCGACGAGCCCCCCTTCTATTGGAAATTTCAAAAAACTTGATCGTTCGAAAAAAAATTGTATCATGTGACTATAGGTATGCATTGATGTATATTCATAGCCATTCAAATTTATGCAAATAACATAATAACATGAAACATCCTAACCGAAAGAAAAAATGTTTACACGAGTTTTGATACAATATATTCAGTGTTTGGCGAGTAATCCGAATTCGTGGTGTTTCTTCAACTAAACAGTGATGAAAAAGTGATCTACATTGTACGTTGTTAATATTGTTAATAAATGATAGATAAAATTAATATATTTGTATATGATTTAACGATTTTATTATAATTATTATTATTTTTTGATTAATTAGAGCTTATCTATTCAAACTACCAGTGCTAGACAACCTTATGGATATTTTTAACTCAGTTAAATTGACAAAACAAAGCTACTAAGTTAATAAGTCATTTGTTTTTGTTGCCACATTTGCTTTATTTGTGACCGGGGACGGACAAGACACTCGAAAAGAAGCATATTCTATAATCTAGATACCAGATACATCAATTGGCACGTACAGATACGAAATACATTTAAAATCAATAACTTTATCTTTTCAAAAGCATGTTTTCAATTAAATTATAATTTCGTGATTATATCCGTAAGCTCTGTAGGAAAGGATAAAAGTATTTGAATAGATTTTTGAATGTGACTTTCGCTGCAACGTGTATATCTTCATTTGTCTCTTATGCGTTTGTGTAAACACAACAATAAAAAGATACACTTAAAAAAATAAAAATAAATAAATACACACAAAATTTGTATCAAAGATTCTTTGCCGCCCATAGCCGGTGGTGTAAGAATCACGAACGCGTGGGTAGGTTGTTTGTTGGGAAAAGTGAAATTTCTTGTACTCGATCGACGACAGATATCGGCTGGACGAATCGTCGACGATTTTCCACGTGCCCCCCGACTCCACAGCGGCCGGGCACCACCGGATATCCGCCGCGCGACCGAGGTCGTCCGGCCCCGGAGTACCGGACATTCCTGAGAGCGCCAGCATTTCACGAGTGGAGGGGCCGATCCTGCGCGTCGTTATTCAATAATAATAATAATAATAATAATAATTATTGGTATATCATATATATATATATATATATATTGAATATGATGTATTCACAATAGGTATCTGGCGGTAAGTACGTGATGCCACGGGGTTGGTGCACAATGGCCAATATTATATCTCGCGGCGGCGGTCGGAGAGGTGCGGACACCGGGTTGAGGAGGAGGAGGAGGAGGTGAAGAAGGAGAAGGACGAAGCGTACTTACTCTTCATCATCGGGTCTCCGCGTCCGTTCGTCACCGTATTACCGGTATAGATATATTACATACAGGGTGTTTTAAATGAGAACAATTTTTTTTTTTCAAAAATTTGACTAAAAAACACTCAGTATACTTTCTCGGGGCCCCAAAATATTGAAGCACCCAAAACGATATTTTTTCATGGCGAATTTGTAATGTATGTTTAATTTTTACTAAATATTTTGTAAAACAAAATTGTACTCTTACCATACGTATTTTAGGTATCATTGATTAGTAAATACTGTTTTTTTTTTTTTTTTGGTAATATTAACGATGTTTATAGATTTTATATAAAACTGTCTTATAGCAACCGAAAATCCATCCAGAATCGTTTTATTGAAGAAACACTTTATCGTTTACCTTTAAAATTTAACACATACTCCAAATCCAATCCTTTGAGCGAAGAATACCGCATATGATGCGAAAAAATGTCCGGATTTTATTAAGAGTATGACGTGACTTACTTCCGTTAGTGATCGGTTTCCAAAATATGCGACAATAATAACGTTTTGGTAAAACGATTTTGAATAATGATTTGAAGTATAATAATCATGAATTTAGATCCGTGTAATCGAACATATAGTTTAGGTTTTAAAAATTGTATGATTTTTTTTTTTTTTTTTTGCTCAACACTAAAATATTAGCTTACAGGATCCGAAAAACCATAAATACGCCATTGGTAAGAAGGGCCTTTCGACCACCAGGATCCGGGCCTGGTAAATTCTTAATTTACCGGCACTGACGAACGGTGCCCCCTCCTCGTCATACTGCAGCACAGACGAGTGGCAGGAGTGGTAAACCGGCCGGACAAGGTCGTGTGGATCTGAATCCCGGCGAACATTTCCTGCGGGGGCTTACGAAACGAAGAAATTCCAGGAGCGATTGTGAGTTGCACGACTCGAATACACACTTCGTATTCGTTTGAAAAATAAATTGTGCTTAGTCCGACACACCCTGTATATATTTCTACTACCTATTATTATTCTTTTTTACTTCTTTATTAATTTTTTTTTTTTTTTTGGCGGATATGCCGGTGGTTTTAATATACGTATGGCTCCGTCATCGTCGTCTTCTTCGTCGTCTCCGGTCGACGGAAAACAATGGCCTCATACACACACAAACACACACACACACACACGAAGAGGAACGCGTTTAGAATGCATTGCGTTGTGGCGACGACGACGACGATGATCGTTACGCCCACGATCGCCTTCCAAAACGGACGTGGCGTAAACACACTCGCGAACACAATTGAAATCTCCTTTTTATATATATATATATATATTTAATATGGGTACCTATTATTATTATTATCGCTCTTACACGCGAGTGTTTAAGTCTTTTTTCTCTGTTTCTCTCTCTCTCTCTCTCTTGCCTTTCATTCGTTTTGTACTGTGTGTAGGACCTATGATGTTCGATGTACGTATAATATCATATTATACACGTATATACCTCATAATCGTACCCATATTAGGTACCCGTGACGTTATTATGACATAACGGACCTTGAAATCGTCCACGGTCCAATACAAAACTTTTGAATTTTCACGAGAGTCCGAACGGATCCGGATACTAATCAGCATGATGGTTCGGGACTGAAGTGTTTGCGCGTTTTCATTGATTTTTTAGCTGAGTATCATAGAAAATTGGATTGTAAATAGTAAATTTTAATTTTGAAAACTTTTTTGTTGAGCTAATTTTTGAAGGCGCTTTATACAAAACGATATATTATTGTCGGTAGCGTATATAGGGGAGGGTTTTGGGGTTCAAACCCACCCCGAAATTTATGGTTGACACGGGACATAATTGTGTATTCGTTTAATCTATGAATAAACTATATCCCCACTATAGTTTTAGCATGGAATAAAAGTAGATTACAGGTGTGCAGGAAATATAAAATATAATATATTATTCAATTACTGATGTGATTTTCATAAAACTAGATAACGATTAACGACGACCGTCATCTTTTTGTTGAAAATCGTTTAAAACGCAGTTAAATTATCGATAAGACTAGTTGGTTGTTTTTTACGTTCTTGCGTGAGAAGATTAGTAGAGTAAAATTCTTATTAAAATAAAGTTGATTCATATAATATTAATTAATCTATTCGTATTTTATAACCCCCTCCAAAATTAAATCCTTTATACGCCACTGATTATTGTGTAGTTTATTTTTTTCTTATATATTTTCCATCACGAATAACGTAAATCAGATTGATTTTTTTTTTTTTTGCTAAGTTCTATAGTTCCTTAAAAGATATAATCATTTTTCGTTTGTTATTTTGAATTGTTAAAACAATTAAACGAATACACCACTTATTGCTACGGCGTGTAAGAGATCATTCTGCGTTATATATTTTTATGGTATTCGTTGTCTTGGAGTTAATAATTTTTGGAATCGTGTAACACGACAACGTTCAGCTTTTGATGACTCTCGTTCGTTGCAACGGACACGTCACGTTCCACCAATGTCTCTTGAATATTTCAATATAACAATAATATTATTACGTGAGTGAGTTACCATTACATTGCGTGCACATTATAAATATACTATAAATTCCGAGATGGAAGACATCACCTTTCGGACGCTGTTCAGCAGTCACCGTTCTCAGGACGCCGCTCGCGGAGACGGTTTCTTCTCATTTGGAATGCTGAGCGGAGTTTGAACGGTTGAAAACGAGCGATGGAGCTTGTGTTACGCCGTGGTTTATTGAAATTGGACGCGTAACTGCGAATAACGTGCACGCGTTCGACTCATTTTTTGTTGTCGTTTCTATACGTGTAATTTCCGCCGTACGAACAAAATTCTGTACAAAATATTTTCATACTGTATCGTGTGACGCCGAAGGACGTATTTTCGAGTCACGGATTTATCGCCGATAATTTTCCGCGGTATACTACGACGTCGGGAAAAACGGTAATATTCTCCGAGTGAATGTGCTACGTCATTACTAGGCGCGACTAGACCGACTGGGCCGCAGCGTCGTCATTCGTTAACACGTGACCATTTTTATAGATTTTCAATAAACATATTTTTTTATTTTTTTTTGGTTTTAGTTTTTTCACGAACACTGATCAGTCGAATAGCCTGGAAGCATGACAATTGAGCGCAGACGATCTGGCGCAGAAAATTAAGAGTGAGAAAATTCAGTCAATCGTAAAAAAGGCAATTGGGCTCAAAGAAAATTAAACGCAAGAAAATCGAGCCAATTTATATTATTCCATATGGCGTCATCACAAGATTGTATAAAAATATATAGAAATTAATTTATAAAAAAAAAAATATTTTAATGTTCTGTGCCATTTGGGATAATAGTAAAACAAATATTTATGATACAAATGTAAAATAATTAAATGTTTAATGCAATTTTCTGTAAAATGTCTTCGGATGTTTGTTTTTGAATTGACTACTAATTGTATTTAATCTTAAGTTGAATCGCCAAGGTCATCCCCTGTAAGAAATTATTTACACTCCTAGATAGAATGCTCACGAACCGCCGCTTCAAAATATTTCTGGGCAATAAAGAAAGCAATTGGCGCACAGTTCTTAATGGCCTTCCCCAGGGATCGGTACTTGCCCCGACCCTTTTTAATTTATACATACATGATCTGCCAAATACGAAAGGCCTTAAGTTCCAATACGCGGACGATATTGCTATTGCTTACCAAAGCAC